>JAULJZ010104100.1:0-11786 GCA_032270985.1 Heliamphora pulchella | reverse complement strand
TTCGAGGCGTCGAGTTTTGAACTCACCGAGGTAGGATTCTAGACCTATATGTGTTATAAGGGTGCTATGGGTAATCGAGTGTCATTTTACCGGTCGGATTATTGTAGATCAGATTTTCTGTAAAGTTAAATTTTTAGATTTTTGGGTTAAAAATCGGATTTTTGTCAATTTCGGTGGATGGAATTGGTTGTCGGGGGTTTCCTTTGAGGCCTTGGTGTTAGTCCTAGGCATGGGTACGTTTGAGGATGTTGGATTAGAGTTTGGAGGCTTCGATTCGAGGTTTAGAGGGCTGAACCTGTAGCTTAAAAACGATTTCTGGATGAGTTCGGTCGACTGAACTCATAGGTTCAATCGACTGGATCATGGTTTAGGGGTTCGGTTGACTGGACCGAGGGGTTCGGTCGACTGAACCGTGCGTTGAGGCATTTTTGGCATTTCCAGTGTGGTCTTCAGTCGACTTGGGGCTTGGTTCGGTCGACTGAAGTGCTAAGGTGAGTTTTGGTGGTTCTGTGGTTGGGTTTTGGTTTCTGATTGGCATCCTATGGTATTCAATTGATTGATTTATGAGAATTAATTGATTCAAATACCTGTGGATTACTTTTGAGGTTTGGTTAATGGCGTTGTGGTTTCGGGGTCGTGTGGTGGCCCGGGGTGTTTATGTGATGTCGTCCTCAGGTGTGACGTGCATGGTTAGTTTAAGTTTTGTGGCACGGTTGTGTGAGTGCTGGTTATATGCGCGACATGTAGGTTCGTGGTTTGGTTAATGGTGGGGTTCTTATGAGAATTGTCCTGTGGGAGGATCAGGTGTTGATCTCCGGATTAAGTGTTGGTTGTCCCTATGTGTGGACGGGTCCTAGTTTGAGGATGGGTCATTTGGGTATCGAATGACGAGTGTGTGGCTTGTGATGTCTAGTCAGGTTATATGGCTATGTGCATTTATAACTGTTTCTTTTTGTATAGATTACATGGCATGATATCTTATGTGTATCGTGGTTGCATGCGGTAAGACTCGGAGTTCTATTAGGCATGGATGTGATGGATTTGTGGGGCACATGCATGTGGTGTATGTGGTATGTTGTATGCATTTAAATCCTGATTAGGTTATGCATAGGAATTTTTGGTGTTATCCCGTAACGTGCAGTTTTGTCCTGTGGTATGCGGTCTTATCCCGTGATATGCGATCTTATCCCGCGATTTACGATTTTTTCCCGTGGTATAATCCGTGGTCAGCAGTTCCATCCCGTGGCATACGGTAAAGTATACGATTTTATCCCGTGGTTTGGTTTGCGATTTTACCCCGTGGTTGGTCTATGGTTTTATCCCATAGTATACGGTTTTATCCCGGGAATGTATGTTTATGTACGAGTCTTTATCTCAGTATTAGGACTAGGGTTGCAGCGTGTGAGGGCCGGTTGCATATATCATGGATTGTATGTACTGCATTATGGGACAGATAGACCAATTTTCAAATTATTTTTAAGAGTTGTGTGAATCGCGATCTAAAAACTATTTTCCAACTGTTTTCAAGGCTCCTGTGAGTGAGTCAAAAACATGGTTTGTATCATCGCTTTTTCGTTTGCATGTGAAAACTATTTTCAAGGCTTGAAAGAAAGTCTAAACCTGTACTTCGATTTTCTAGCATGTTTTGTTTATACTGCATGCCTGTCTAGTTTCTACTGAGTCTTGGCTCACGGTGTGGGATTTGCTTTTCTTCAGGTACCGATCACGCTGGTTGATCTGAAGGTGCTGAAGAGGTGGAAGAGTTATAGTCTTCCTTTTTGTTTCTATCATTATCGTGTATGCTTAATATATGTTTCTCGGCGTTGGAGCCTTGTAATGTATGCCGTTTGGCGTTAATATACAATGCATGTATGGTTTGCTTTGAGAGTGTATTCTCGGGTTAGGTGTATGTTTGGTTGTTTATGTGTGTTTCACGTGGCCCAGTGTTTGGGGCGTGAAAAATTATTATAATTTTCATAGTAATTAATTAAATAGGTATAAGCTTTTAAGTCAAATTAAACTAGTTTGACAAAAATTGACTTTTTGACTTAATTATTGTGTAGGAACTTTAAATAATGATTTGTTTACTTTTGTTGACTTTACATTATTATATTATTATGTATATTTCTTGTTTAAAAAATCTTGGGTCATTATAATGCATAATTGGTACAATTTTTTCTCATTTTTAAGCTTAAAAAGGCAAAATGTGACTTTTTATGCACAAATTCCAAGGTAGTCGGCCATTCAAGGACATTTTTGTCATTACTGTTGTTATTTTATTTTGTGTTATTTAATTGTACCGAATTATCTTATTTAGGGTGTCCATGTGTTAAAATTTAAGTTTTTAAGATTTTTTGCTGTACTAGGGGGAAAGAGGTCATTTTACCCTAATTATGAGAATTTTTTATTTTTAACTTTATATTTTATGTTATGTACTTAATTTAGGATGTTATGAGACTCTTCTGAGTAGTAGGGCTTCTCTTCTGAGGATTTGGCCTTTTAGGGTTTTTTAGGTTAAATTAAGGTTTCGACTTAATTAAGGTTTTTTCTATTCTTTTCAACTACCTAGGATCTCGTCATCTAACCATCGCTAATACTAAGGTTTGAGCCGAGTTGTTGCATGCGCTGCTAAGGCAACTCGATGAACCTCAACGTGAACTCCCATAGAGTTGAATAACTTCTTAACTACCCTCAGCCATTCTTTCACCTCTCTCGACTTTACTCCATCTCTAAATGTCGGGGACCGCTACATCCTAGTTCTGACAGAAACCATGCTCGGTCACGCACGTGTAGACCATTAATGCTAGCGCCAGTTCTCGTAAAACCTGAGCTAATCCTAGTACCTCATCGTCTGCAGGTCCATTCACTTGTCAGTTGTTTTGTCTTCTACCAACCATTCTAAAATAAAGAAAAGAAGAAGAGTGTTATGATTTTGAGGAATGTTCTAGTTCTTAATTATTTTTCTTATGTTTTGGGATTTTGTAGAGTTAAGTTGAGGTTTGCAGAACTACTTATAGAGATTTCAACAATAAATGTTTGCATTTCATTCCAACTCATAATCAATACAAGTTTGTCAAAGAGTTCACATAGTACACTTACAATCTTCGAGCTAAAGGGAAAAGTACAATGCCTAGCATGGTAAAATCTAAACAAACAAATGTGGGTAGAAGTGGCGAATGATAGCTTTACGCTGCCAAGTCGCTTTGGTTATGTTACAACAGCGCTACTGTACTTCAACATGCCAAGCGTTGGTTGGTCCCATCTGCATCCTATTGGTCATGGCTGTCGGAATCTCCCGGTATGTCTCAGAGTCATCAAAATCAATAGCCGGGTCATGTGAGTCGATAATTCCCTTCTCGTCTTTCGGTCTTCGAGGCTGCATCCATTTTATAATTTACACGTCTCCAAGTCACGCCTTGAATCCGGAAGGAAAATCCAGGCAGTAAAGTCTTCGGCTACATTTCTCAATCACTCGTAAGGGTCCCATATAGCGAGGAAAGGCCTCTAGTTTTCTCCATGTGCACATGTGTTCCGGACAGATTCTGGGGGACAGCCAATCTCCTATGTAGTAACCCTGGCATTCCGGGCGGCTATAATAAATAGTGGTATCAACAGTCACATCCTTATCAAACTCGGGCGAATGTGCCTCAAGCTGATCAAAGGGGAAAGCAAACACCCCTTCTTCTTCATCATCATCATGTCCCTCGTCCTCATCGTCATCATCATCATCGCCATCATAATTGGCCTTATTCGATTATTCATCCACATCCATCTTGTCACGCCCTAAACTCCGTATCACGTGAAACACCCAAAAACAACCAAGATAGCACCCAATCCGAGAATTCACTCTCAAATTAAATCATACATGCATTGTATATATATGCCAAATGGCATACATTACACGGTTCTAACACCGAGAAAACATGTTACAACATACATGTAATAGAAAGAACAAAAAGGAATACTACTGCTCTTCCATCTCTCCGGCACCTCAATATCAACCTGCGTGACCGGTACCTAAAGAAAATCAAATCCCACATCGTGAGCCAAAGCTCAGCAGATATAAGACAACACATGCAATATAAGCTAAACATGCTAGGAAAACGAAGTGCAGTTTTAGACTCTCTTTCAAGCCTTTAAAACGAGTTTTCACATGCAACAGGAAAGCGATGATACAAATCATTTTTTGACTCACTCACAGGAGTCTTGAAAACAGTTTGAAAATGGTTTTTAGATCGCGATTCACACGACTCTTAAAAATAATTTGAAATTTGGTCTATCTGTCCCACAATTCAGTTCATACAATCCATGTAACCTCTCAGACCGAGAGACCTCAACTCCAACAGAATGCAGTACAGATGCGTGTAACCGGCGTTCACAAGCCGTAATCACAGTCCTAATACTGAGATAAAGATCCGAACTCCAATACACATTCCTGGGATAAAACCGTACATTACAGGATAAAACCATAGACCACGGGGTAAAACCGTAAACTTTATCGTAAGCCACAGCATGAAACCGTCGACCATAGATTATACAACGGGATAAAACCGCATACTACGGGATAAAACTGCATACCACGGGATAAGACCGCATACCACGAGATAAGACCGCATACCATGAGATAAGACCGCATATTATAGGATAAAACTGAACACTACAGCATAATACTGAACATTACAGGATAACACTAAACATTATGGGATAACACCGAATCAAAACATGCATACTAAACCAGGGTTTAAATACATAAAGCCACGTACTATCACTACGTTACACAAATCACGTCACATGCCACACACGCGACTCACCCCGCACCTACAACCCATGTAACATGCATCACATGCATCCATTCCTCATATTCCACATAACCATGCCTATAAAACTTCTGAGTTTTAAAGCATGCAACCACAGTACACGTAACTATACCAAAATCATGTAATCCTCTTACATAATTCGTACATAAATAAACAGTTATAAATGCACATAACCATGTATAACAGTACATCATGATGCCACCCGTCAAAACAAACCGACATCCACTCACCCGAACGACCCGTCCACATACCGAGACAACCAACACCTAACCCGGAGGCCAACACCTGAACCTCCCACAAAACGGTTCTTACGAACCCACCTTTAAACCAAACCACGGACCCACACGTCCCGCACATAACCAGCACGCACACAGCCGTGCCCCGACAACCCGCATCTAACCATGCCCGTCATCCCCGAGGATGACACCTAAACGAACGCCCGAAGCCACGACATGACTTCCAAAGCCACAACCCGACCAACCGAACTCCGAAAAGAATCCAACAATATTTCAATTAATTAATCCCATAACTAATCAATTGAATACCACTGAAACCCAATCGAAAACCAAGAACCAACCACCAAACCACCAACACAAAACTGCCTAGGTCCAGTCGACTGGACCCCAACCCCCAGTCGACTGGAAATCACACTGGAAAGGCCCAAAAATGCCCACACACACTGTCTGGTCGACTGACCCTCACAGTCCAGCCGACGGAACCCAAGAACCTAGGCTCCAGTCGACTGAACTCAAGCGGAAACTAGTTCCGAGCTACGGGTTTCAACCTCCAAACCCCAATTCGAAGCCTCCAAACTCCCATCCAACACCCTCATACATCCACACGCCCAAGCCTAACACCAAAACCACGAAAGAAACATCCGACACCCGATTCCATCCACCGAAATCACCAAAAAATGGGTTTTAAACCCAAAAACCCAACTTGATACAAAATCAGATCTACGGCAATATAACCGTTAAAAACACACACGATTACACGTAGTACCCTTATAAGACATGAGAGTCTAGGATCTTAACTCGGTGAGTTAAAAACTCGATACCTCGAACCACATACAAAATCGAGTTTCACTGGAATGGAATTCCATCCGGATGAACGCGTAGCCCACCGTGCCAATAGCAAGGATCCGCTGTTGGATCGTTGAAAACAAAGCCCCGGGCCTCGGAGAACTTAGAGAAGGTAGAGAGAAAAAAGAAAACTTACTGGAGAAGTTTTAAAAATATCTTTTGAAAATATCTAACTCTAGATATTTATACGTCTCCAAAATATCTTTTCTTTGAAATTTTTTAAAAATTCGCACCACAACGCCCCACGGCCCTGGGAACCTGCCCCGCATGCATATCTAACCCCGATCATGCATCTAAAAGCATTCAAACATGCAAAAGCAAAAACGCTAAACGCGCGTCAAAAAACACCGAAAAAGAAAATGGGTTGGGGTTTCACACATCTCATCATTCTCATCCTCTGCGTTTGCCTGCCAATCTTCTGGGTCGGGCGCTTGCTACAGTTCTCCAGCTAGTTCAGCGTTGAATGCCATCCTAGATAAAGTAAGACCAGGGAAAGAATCTTAAGGTAAAAATTTTAAGTTGTTAAAATTATAAGTGATAAATTAATAGTATAGACACTCTACAGAGCTTCTACGCTACAAAACTCGTAGTCTCTCATATCCCAAGACCTAAAGGTTCACTAAACTTAGGCTCTGATACAAATTGTGACGCCCCGTCTTTCGGACACGTCGAGACATACATAATTATAATTAAGGGGAATATTCTAGCCGTTCATTCATAGGTGCATATAATAAGTACTACACTAAAAATTCAAAACTGTTCAAAATACATAGTGATTACAGTTTCACAAAAGATTCAACAAAATTTACAATGAGCCCGTGAAAACTGAACAAAAAGAACAAAAGGGGTGAACTTCAAATTCTTCAACTTACATTGTCAGGATCGACTGGTTTGTGCCACTCACCTTATTCTTCAAAACCACCTTCTTCTTCGGGTGTGACTTCCTCAAAAAGTTCTTCCTCCTCACCTGTGGCATGAATGCCATGAGCCAAAACCCAGAAGTAAACTCCCTAAACCTTCTAACCAAACTCACAACAAAATATTTTACAATGCATATCATATAACACCCAGTTCAATTTATAGTCAAGAAAATAGACAAATTTGACAATTACAGTAAGGCAAGCATATAAAAGAACAAGTATACAAGTACGTGATGCAAATGCCCAACCCAACATATACCAAGAATCGTAACATGAATTCCATGTCGAGAGTTTTATAGTAGACTTTATGGGAGTTAATCGCAAAAGCCATCATCGCGTCTCATTGCGAATAGTAAACGTACGCCTTGGCTTCATGCCGCAGCTGTTTTACTCAACAACAACGGCGTGGGGATCGAACCCCCTCTTGGGCCACCAAAAATAATTTTCCTGCATCTAATAAGTTAGTTTGTCCCACCTTAAGACTTGTGATGCCTTTGTCGGTGTCAACCCAAAGTCTAGGCCATTGAAATCAGAATGCTAGTGACAAACCTGTGGTGCCCAACATTATCCATAAATAACAAATCTTTTTTTGGAAACACTGGGGACACGCCCGAGGTGCTCATAGGGAATATATCCCAAAACAGTAACAAAAAATGGCCACCAGGAACGCTCTAGACTAGGAGCCAAGAAAAAAAACGATTTTGATATATCCCAACCCACAACGGTAAGTACAGAAAAGACACCAATATGCCGAAATGCAATGTGACAATGCCTATGATGTACAATATGCGTCTCATGTACAATATCTAAGCTGGTATGCCTCATGGTACAACTCATTAAAGCATAGAGCACAAGTATATGAAGCATAAGCTATAATTCATAAAACATAGATTTAACTTAACGGCGTAGATTCTAATCATCAAATTATCAACTTCATACATTAATCATCCAACATAATTTAATTAAAGCCTATAGTTTATGTACCACAATCGAAACATGCCACTATACACTTAACAAAATTAAGGTAAAAGTTCAAGTTTCAGTTTAAAATGCATAACAGAGTTTTGGGGTACCTAGACATGAAGTTAAGTTCTGATTTTTGAACACCATTTACATTAGAATGAAAATCGAGCTTAGGTTAAAACATACAACTTATAGAGAACATGTTTATCTTGCTATCCACAAAAAATGAGCCTAAAATATGGAGTTTTGATAGGTCAAAACCCTCCTCAAAATCACTGTTGTAAATCTGTGACTGACAGAGCTCTCTGTTATATGTTATTGCATGACCAGAAACTTATGTTTTTAGTGACCAAATCAAAAAGAGGTTTTCATGAAAAGTGTAGATAACATTTCAAACCAATTACTGACCAAAAATCAGACCTAGATACCCTTGGATGATACCCCAAAAGGTTTATGAATTCTCTATTGAAACAAGGTTCTGCTGAACCTTTTATAGCTGACTCAACCCATTTTATAAAATGGCCAAAATCATTAACTTGTTCCAAACAACTAGCCTTAACACTAAACATGAAACTTGTAGAGGACACATTAAACTAGAATATATCTAAAAATCAGACCCATAGCCCTTGATATAATTAAGACAAATATTTTAACCATTCATTTTTAATTACATATAATAAGTACTTCATCATTAAGAGTTCTGAACTGTTCAAAATACATGGCGATTACAGTTTTACAGAAGATTCAACAAAAAAATTACAATGAGCCCGTGGAAACTGAACAAAAGAATAAAAGGGGTGAACTTCAAATTCTTCAACTTGCATTGTCGAGGCCGGCTGGTTCCTTCCACTCACCTTGTTCTCCAAAACCTCCTTCTCCTTCGTGTACGACTTCCTCAAAAAGTTCTTTCTCCTCATTTATGGAACGAATACCATGAGCCAAAGCCCAAAAATAAACTCCCTAAACCTTCTAACTTGTCACGCCCAAACTCCAGGGTCACGCGAAAGCCCACCAAACACCGTTTATGAAAATAAGATTTGCAGTTGGAAAACCATCAACTCAAAAATATAACATTTGGATAAAGGATTCCCAAAGTTCAACTCTCATAAACAGTAAATAAGCATTCTCATATATGAATAAGTATATCGCCTTAAGGCGTACAAAACCCGCCTTCTGAAACAGGCATCACATGTAAACTACATGTCACAAAAATAGGAAAAATTATAGCAAGTCTTCCACCATCACTGCATCTAGGTTAACTCCACATGCTTACCTGAAAATGGTTTTACAGCAAAATACCACACCGTGAGCCGATGCCCAATAGAAACAAACTACATAAAGCTGTAAAGCAGTTTATGCAATGATAAACACATAAGCTCAACCACAGGAGCAAAAAGGTTTTCCTCTCAAAAATCATCAGTTTTTCATCCTTGAAAATATACATATCATCCTGACATATATCATGCCATAGTTAAGGAAAAGTAGTAAAAAACACAATATTCTCCACTCGGGTCACACAGCCGAGGAGAAAGAAATAAAATGAAATCCTATGTACCGACTCTGCCACACAGACAAAGGTAACAACTATAGACTCCTGCCCATTATCCTAATCACCACTTAAGGCCTGCTCGGTAATGACAAGTTCCATACGGAGTTACGACAACGTAATCAACGCAATTCATGGAGGCAATTGACTTAGTTTACGGGTTCACAACCCGAGGGCACTAAGCACCCACCAACCTCGTTTACGGGGATTAACCCGAAGGCACGTAGGGACCTACTCTGCGCACGTTTCTAGACTTTCACCGTAGAGCAATGGAAGCCCAACTCAACACACCCACAGCCACAGTACATCTAAGGAAAACATTTAAAAACCACCCGCAAAACATTTTATACAACACATATATAAAATAAGATCCAATCCATCAACCATGGAGATCAAACAAAACATGTAAAAATATATTTTCAACAAAACGTTTTAGAAGTTGAGACTCAACCTCACAGGCTAGCTACAAACCTTCAATAAAATACGTTTTTCACAAAAAAATGAACCTTTTTCCCAAAAGGAACCCAACCATTCACCCAAAGGGATCACCAAACCACCCAAACCACACACTCAGCACTTCAGTCGATTGGGCCCAACCCACCAGTCGACTAAAAACACACTAGAAAGGAGAAAAAGCCCAACAAAGGAAATCCAGTCGACTGGCCCACTGGTCCAGTCGACTGGGCACAAAACAGAAAGAATCTAGTCAACTGACCCTCCTAGTCCAATCGACTGGGAAGCCCAAAACGAGATCCAGTCGACTGACCACCATGGTCCAGTCGACTAGGCAACCCAAAAAAAAGGTTTTAAGCCATGGTTTTGCCCTTCACACCTCAAATCAAGCCTCCAAACATCTTTTAAACACCCTCGTACACTCGCACATCCAAACCCTACACCAAAACCTCAAAAGAAAAGTCTCAAAACTCACATCCGTCCACCAAAATGATGAAAAATGGTTTTTAAACCAAAAATCCGATTTAAACATAAATCACTTTTCATGCATTTTTAAATGATAAATGCATAAGATTACACGTAACACCCTTTACCAACTAAACAATCTAGGATCCTACCTTGGAGAGTTAAAAACTCAACGTCTCGATCCACGTGCCAAATCGAGCTTCGTCGGATTGAAATTATGTTCGAATGGATGCGTAGACCACGATGCCAACAACAAGGATCAGCTGTTGGACCGTTAAAAATCAAGCCCCGGGCCCCCGAGAAGTTGAGAGAAGGTAGAGAGAAAAAGGAAAAAACTTAGGGAGTAAGTTTTGAAAGTATCTTTTTAAAAATATCTAACTCCCGATATTTATGGGCCTTCAAAATATCTTTTTTTTTTATTTTCGAAATTCGAACCGTAACTCTCGACAACCCTGGGAACCAACCCAACATGGATATGCAAACTCAAACATGCATCAAAACATATATAAACACAAAAAGAAATAGAACAGGGTCTCACATAACCAAACTCACAACAAAATATTCTACAACGCATATAATATAACACCAAAAATAATTTATAGTCAAGGAGACAGACAAATTTGGCAATTACAACAAGGTAAGCATATATAAGAATAAGTATACAGGTACATATGCAAATGAATGTGATGCAAATGCCCAACCCAACATATACCCAGAATCGTAACATGAATTCCACGTCGGGAATTTCAAAATAGACTTTATGGAAGTTAATCACAAAAGCCATCATCGTGCCTCGTTGCGAATAGTAAACGCGCGCCTTGGCTTCATGCCTCAACAGTTTTACTCATTGGCAAAGGCGTGGGTTCCGAGCCCCCTCTTAGGCCACCAAAAATAATTTTTTTATCTCTAATAAGTCGGTTTGTCCCACCTTAAGACTCATGGTGCCTTAGCCGGTGTCAACCCAAAGTCTAAGCCATCGAAATCAGAATGCTAGTGATGAACCCGTGGTGCCCAACAGTATTCATAATTAACAAATCTTTCTTTTGAAACACTAGGGACACACCCGAGGTGCTCAGATGAAATATATCCCAAAACAGTTACAAAAATGGCTACCAAAGACGCCCTAAACTAGAAGCCAAGAAAAAAAAACATATTCAATATATCTCAACCCACAATGGTAGATACAGAAAAGACACAAATATGCTGAAATACAAATGTGATAATGCCCATGATGTACAATATGCGTCTCATGCACAACTATTTATAGCATGGCATCTAAGCATGGTATAGCTCATGGTACAACTCATTAAAGCATGGAGTACAAGTAAATGAAGCACAAGTTATGTTTCATAAAACATGAATTTAACTTAGCGGTATAGATTCTAATCATCAAATAATTATTCTCATATACTAATCATCCAACATAATTTAATTAAAGCCTATAGTTTACGTCCCACAACATAAACATGCCACTATACACTTAACAAAATTAAGGTAAACGTTCAAGTGTCAATTTAAAAAGCATAAAAGTGTTTTGGGG
>JAULJZ010104089.1:0-11787 GCA_032270985.1 Heliamphora pulchella | reverse complement strand
CCCAGAAAAACTAGAGAGAAGGTGGAGCGTTTATGTATAAAAGAGGAAACTTAGTCTTGAAGAAACAAGATTTGAAACTATCTTCCAAAAAGTTGATATTTATAAGCAACGCCCAAACACATGAAGTCAGTCGACTGAACCCCCTAGTTTAGTCGACTAAAATGCTACCAGAATCACAAAAACCTCCACCAACCCAGTTCAGTCGACTGAGTTACCCACTTCAGTCGACTGAATCACCACACTAACCATTCAGTCGACTAAACAAACTACTTCAGTCGACTAAACGACGGATAAAAGGAAACCCTAGTCGACGAATTTCAAACGGTTCACAACCCCAAAACAAATCAACCAAATTAGCCTTTTCAAAACCCGAACACGTGTAAAACACATATAACATATGCTATTCTAAAACGATGAAGCAAAAACTAACACATTGAATATATATACGAAAAAAAAAAAGAAAAGAAACCGGGTCTCACATATACGGTGGACATAATCATTTCTTATAGCCACCTGACCGTGGCCCCTACCCTATTGACTTGCCTTGCTGGTATGCTTAACATCTCTCAGCGACCAGAACGTCGTTTAACCAATCATTCTTTCATACATTATTTTCATTCGTTTCCATTTTCATCATTCGTTTTCATTTTCATCATACATTTTCATTCTTTAACAATACGGCATATTAAGCATTCACATGAAATAAAACTAGATCAGATATCAGAGAGTCACATGATCTAGTAGAATCTTATTTCAAAATGCTCTAAATTTAGTGAACATGTTAAAACTTTAATTAGACAACATTCCACGTTTTGATTATTCTATTTTTCATACTGTATATGTATTTTTAATTAAATCTCGATCATTCTTTTAAAAAAAATTTAAGGTATTAAAATCGTTAGAGATTTACCCAAAAATTATTTCTTTTGTTTCTTAAAACTAGCTTTAAAAAAATATTAATTCTAGCTTTAAGATTTAAATTTTATTTCGTAACTAATTAAATTCATAACATATTAGTTTCTAGCTACAATAAATACTCTATTTTTTCTATAACATATAAAATTACATACACTCTTTTATCAAAATCTTTTTATCTTAGGATTATATATTTTTTTTCAAAGTATATATATATAGTTTAATTACTCCCATTTCAAAACCTAATTTTTATATTAAAAACCTAAACTTTGTTAAAACAAGTAAAAATATTAATCTAGGCTTAAAAATCTATTGTCTCATAAAATTTAACTAAAACTCCTAAAATTCTCATAACTTTGCTAATAAATAAAAATATAAATTTTTTTATAAAATATTTATTTTCTTTTATTAGCTAGCACAATATATAAATGTTAGCTAACATAATAATATAAAATTCTAACTTATTAAATTAAAACCATAACAAAACACTTGTTTTCATTTAAAATCTTTCGGCTTAATATCTTTAAAATTTGATTTGCATAAAAATATAATATCAAACTTTTTAGTATTATTTATTTATTTATTTATTTGTATTCTTTGAATTTAAGTTAAAATAAAAAAAACATCATAAACAATTAATTAAACCAAACAACCCCCTATCGAAAGCTAACAGAAACCCATAACAATGGCCATGCACACCCAGCGTGCATGTGCCGGCTTCCGACTCGATTTTTTGACATAATTTTAGGACGCGTGTTCGGACAATCCGGGCGTCGGTTTCAATCGTCGTTCGTGGCTATGTGTAGGCGGTCATGAGATGTATCTAACAAAACTAATGGTGGTCAAATCGGACGTCCGAGGTGATGGCGATGAGGGTCCAAAGTTGGCCAAAAAAAACTATTTCTTCACATAAAATCATAAAATGTAGATTTTCGATTTAGGTTCGCCGAAAGAGTTTTCTGACGATTGACACCATTCACTAGCGGCGTTAGGCCGTCAAAAGGTAATAACCAAAGTTATCAAGTGGCGGTGGTAATGGGCGATATTAGAAACAGTGCGCAACAATAATATGAAATTTTTGCGTACAAAAACGTATGGGACGAAATGAGCCGTATGGGGGGTTTTCGACAGTGCCAGAGGCGCTGATGGTGATTGCCAGTGGCCTCCGGTGGTGCTGGTGGTGTTAGATCTGGCCATCAATAGAGAAAAGAGGGAGATATATATATATATATCGGGGAGAGAGAGAGAAACAAACCATGAGGGAGAGGCGGGGAGAGAGGGGGGTGGTGGCCGGTGGTCGGTAAGGTGCTGGAGGCGACGGTGGACGACGACGGTCGACGGCGGCTGTGGCGTCGGTGGCAGTGGGCGTGTCATCGGCGAGCTTTGGCTCTCCTTTTTCCACGCATTAACTCTCTGGTTCTCTCTTCTTTTTTCTTTTCTTTCTAATTCCTTTTCTCACTACTGAGTGGCAACCTAAACCCATGTATATATATATAGAAAGATGGAACTGTGTAATTACTCAGCATAATGGCTATTCAATACCCATAAAACCACCGTTACCAAAATTAACTTACCGGTTATACAAAATTAACTTCCCGAATAACTTGTATTATTCTTAAATAAATATTATAATTATTATATGTATTTATATATACGTATATATTCATGCGTGCGTATATATATGTTTATTTATTTAATTATTTTTTTCGAGATATTACATTCTCCCCACCTTTAGAAGTTTGATCCCCCAAACTTCACTCGATTTTAGGTTGGAACGCATCGTACCTTACTCAAACAGCTTCGGATACTTGGCTCTCATGTCGAATTCTTTTTTCCATGTTGCTTCTCCTCCCGAATGGTTGTCCCATCACACCTTGACGAGTGGTATCACTTTGTTGCGAAATTGTTTCTTTTGCCGATCCATGATGTGCATCGGTCGTTCTTCGTAGAATAGATTCTGACCCAATTGTACAAGTGGTCATGTCAGGACATGGGATGGGTCAGCAATGTATCTTCTCAACATTGGCACGTGGAAGACATCGTGTACTTGAGCTGTAACGACCCGATACGCGTTTATTTTGTTTTTTCATGTTTTTGGTTAAGTGAAGAGATAAAATTAAAGTTGAGTAAGGAGATGAAGGAATTAATGGTATGTGAAATGTAATTGAGATACAGGATGATAAATGACGATAATTTGTGGTTAAGTATAGCTCATTAATTCAAGTTCTTAGAATATGGGATTAAAATTAAGTTGTAAGTGTGGGATTAAATTAAGAAGTTAATGAAATCAAATTAGAGTGAAAATGGATCATGAGAGTTAAAGTTAGAAAGAAAAAGGAGGAAATCAGAATAAGCAAGCCAAACATGGCCCCCCAGGCCATTCAAGAATTTTGTAGGGAAATGGGGGAAAGAGAGATAAGGGTCCCACCCTCATCCCTCATCCACGCCACCCTCATTCCTCATTTTCTTCTCTTCCTCTTCTCTCATTCTCTTGGGAAATTTAGGAGAAATTCCACTCCCCCTAAAACCCTAACCTTTCCCCACTCAAATTGGTGAAGCTATGCCACATTTGGGAGCTATTAAAGGAGATTCAAGACCCACAAACAAGGAAATCAAGATTTGAAGCATCAAGGGGTAAATCAAAGGGGTAGCCAAAACCCTAGGAGGCGATTTTGGTGAACTCTTGAAGCTTGGAGGTTAATTGAGGTAGAATTTAGATTTTCTTGTATGTTTTGATTTGATTTGAGTTGATACTTTGATTAATGAGTAAAGATTTAGTGGATTTCATGCATGATTTGAACATTAACCGGTGTGTGTAAGGGCTGAGTTGGATTTTTAAGAAAATTTAGAGTTTTGGGTAATGGTTAGCTATGAAAGTGTGAGTTTATTGTGTAAAAAAGGAAGTTTAAATTACTTAAAATTTCATGTTTTTGCATAAATTTGGGTTTGGATAGGTTTTAGCTTCAAAATTTAGCAAAAACTCAATTTTCGACACAGGACCGCTCGAAGGACCGCTCGAGCGGTCTAGAGGGCAGTCTTGGGATGTTCTTGGCTTCTTGTTGCAGGCCAGACCGCTTGAGCGGTCTAGCCCGTGGTATGTATCGCTAGTCAAAAAATATTTTTTTTAAATTAGTGTATCTCCCTTATCTGGACTCCAAATTGGGTTATTCTTATACTCAAATTGAAGTCTCAGAAGTCTTCTTTCCAATGACACCACTCTCACAAGAAAATTCTTTTGGTAGAAAAAGTTATGACCATAATAGTGAGGGTATGTCAAATTTTCTTAACCATTTCTTACCCATTTTTGGCTAAATGTCTTAAAAAAGTTTATTTTTCATCCTCATTGGATTTTTTATCAACATTCTCGTCCCTTGGGCTATGGATACACATATATATTTACATTTGGGGTTGGGATGCATGTGTTGAGCTGATTAGTTGGACTTTACGATAAAAGTGGGCTTTCAACATATAATGAATGCTATGATATGATATGGTCATCATTTAACGTTTCTAAGCATTTAGATGAGTCACATGGGTTTTAAGCTTGTATATGTGCATATGATGGGTGTATTTCTTTTTCATTAAATGATATGATCACTATTGAATTAGTTTTGTGTTGGTACTTTATGAAGTTAGTAAATGAAATGTGACATATGAGAAGTTATATATTGATGTTATGATGCATGTGACATGAAAGGGAACTCGAGTACTTAAACGAAATATGATGTGAAATCAAAACGGAAGACTTGAAACGGGAAGCAAAATGAGAATATTTGAAAATGATTGGGAGAGGAACCGGATGTAGAGTTGGACTCCCGAATTTTTTGAAAATGATGGTATTGATGATTAATGAACCATATGGATTGATGTGAATTAAGTTAGGCTTGAGGCTCCGCGGTGAAAGACCGAAAACTTGTGCAAGAAGGGGACCACATGCCCACGGGTTAGCCTCCGAAATGTGGTGTTGTGTCGTGGTAAGTTATAGAGCTATCTATTATAATCCCAATGGCTTCACGTAGCCTATTAAAAATTAATAGGGAGGGGTTTCTATAAGCTGCAGCCGACACCGGTTCATTAAAATATGATTGTGTCGTGATGAGTTATAGAGCAACCCATTCCACAATGGCTTCGTGTAGCCTATTGGGGGCGAATGGAGCGATATTTTCTATAAGCAGCATTCGACACTGGTTCTTTAATGTGATACAATTTTTATGATAAACTGGGAAATGGTATAGTATTGTGAACAATGTGAAGAAATGAATATTTTGAAAAAGGCTTAATGAATGAATAAACTGGTGTGCATGGGTGTGTGCGTGGAAATAAATAACGAATTGGTGGGGAAAGCTATATCGATTCCAGAATGAAAGTGGGAGCATATCACTATGGACTTTGTAATAGGATTACTTCGGACGCAGAAGGGCAACAACTCTATATGGGTAATCATTGATCAACTCACGAAGACAGCTCATTTCTTACCAGTGAAGAATACGTTCACAATCGACCAGTTGTCTATGCTCTATGTTTCAAGAAGTTGTGTGCTTACACCTTCCTAGTTCTTTCCCCACCTTCCGATGTCCTGTTAATTTGCAAAATTTATGTATATAGCTTTCCCCTTACGGCTTGTGCATGAACAAAACTAGGAACAACCCTCCTAGTTAGGGAGCACAGAAAACAAAACCAGCCTCAAGCTATCAGGGAATAACATCAAAATGAAGTAGCACCAGCAAGAAGCATCAACAAAACATTTCCAAACAGCCTAGATCAACTGCGGCACATAGCAAGACGCAGCATTTCCTCACCGACGAACCTTTTTCCTTTTAGGGTATCCAAAGACCAGTGACCTAAGTGTAAAGAGAACATCAGAAAAAAAACATAAATAACAACACACGCACATGCAAGAGAGCTCACACACTCCCCACAAGGTGTATTGCTCAACCCTCCAAAGAAAAGATAGAGGCAAATCTCTCAATAAGCTATGAAACAGCCTACTTGGGACATCACCCAAAGAGGTAGGATAGAATAACTTGCAAGAACCCAAGAAACAGCGCTACTACACAAGGAGCAAACACAAAACAATGTTAGCATAAACCTCACCGCGCTCACTCAATGTATGGTATAACACTCAACTCTCCAACAATATATCCCAAAGCCTCACAGCTCCTTAAACCTTCCAAGATAATCTGCATAAGGACAAACTAACAAGAGATAAGGATTAGTTAAATATAGCTAACACTCACTATAGAGTGTATCCCTCAACATTCCAAACGATAGATTCCCAAACCTCACAGGAAAAGCTGGACGTCCCCTGCACAAGAAAAGGACAATGCAGTTCAATGGTTAGTTTCAAAAATATCTAGGGTGACACCCTAGTTCTCTTGAATAGCCCTATTGGTAGGGGACTCAGGAACCCTGCGCCTGAAAGAAACCCTCCCCCTAATCAAATCACAAATATCCCTAAACTTGCAATTTTACTTCGGTTGCACCAATCACACCTCAAAAATCATGCTTAGCATAGAGTTAATCTTTATCCTACGAGTTTCGTCTCACATACGTATGCTACACCCTTTCAGGTATCGAGGATCAGGGATGATACCAGGCACAGGATGCATTTTGGGGAAAGGCTAGAAGAAAGATCTAGTGTCTCATTTATATTTTAAGTTTCATTGTACATAAACTTGAATGGATTACTGTAATGATATGAATGTTGTAGAAGCATTAGTTTGGGATGCGATATGTATATATGTTATGAAAATGCTATTGTATGGTTACTTAATGAAGATAACTTATTAATTCCTTTTATAAGTCTTGAATTCAAATCTTTTGTGAACGAAATTTATTGTTAATAACCCTGCATGCGGGACGGTTCGACTGGTTCACGAGTCCCTGGGGTCGGGGCGTGACATGAGCGAGATCAGGCGTTAAGGCCAAACGATAGGCTACCAGTCCTACTCTTTCTAGGATTTCAAAAGGTCCGATATAGCGAGGATTCAGCTTGCCTTTCCAGCTAAATCGAAGGATACCCTTAACTGGGGACACCTTTAAAAAAACCATGTCGCCCTCCTGAAACTCCAACTCTCATCGATGTGCGTCAACGTAACTCTTCTGTCGGTCTTGTGCAATCTTGAGACGGTCTTGAATTTGACGGATCTTCTCAGTTGTTTCTTGTACAAGCTTTGGTCCTGTGAAGTGTTCTTCATCCATTTTTGTCCAACAGATTGGTGTTCTACACATTCGCCCATAGAGTGCTTCGAAAGGTGCCATCCCGATACTGGCCTGGAAACTATTGTTATAAGCGAATTCGATAAGCGATACGTGATCTTCCTAGCTTCCCTAAAAATCAATGGCGCAAGCACGAAGCATATCCTCTATATTCTGAATAGTCCGTTCTGACTGCTTATCCGTTTGTGGGTGAAAGGCCGTACTGGTGTTTAAGGTGGTGCCCATGGCTTTTTGAAAGCTCCTCCAAAATCGAGATATGAATTTCGGATCGCGGTCAAAAACGATTGTCACTGGAACTCCGTGTAAGCGCACAACTTCTCGAACATAGAGCATAGACAACTGGTCGATTGTGACCGTATTCTTCACTGGTAAGAAATGAGCTATCTTCGTGAGTCGATCAACGATTACCCATATAGAGTTGTTGCCCTTCTGCGTCCGAGGTAATCCTACCACAAAGTCCATAGTGATATTCTACCACTTTCATTCTGAAATCGATAAAAGGTTGCAGGAGACCGGTCGATTTTCGACGTTCCGCTTTGATGTGTTGACACTGAAGACACTGGCTCATGTATGCTGCCAGGTCCCTCTTCATTTCCATCCACCAAAATGTCCTCCGTAGATCTTTGTACATTTTCATCAGCCCATGGTGTATTGCGAACTTTGAATTATGACCCTCATTTAGCATTCGTTGTTTTACTTCTATAATGTCGGGGATGCACATTCGATTTCAAAATCTCAACATGCCATCCAAAAGTGAAAAGTCTCAGTCTGGCGTCGTATTAACTAGGTCGCAAATTGCCTTTAACTTTGGATCTTCTTGTTGCCATTGCTTTACCTCTTTCAGAATAGTTGATTGGACTATGATTGCCGCACAAAAGGACATAGACTCCCTGTTCAGCGCCAGTCGTTCAGTATTCTCAAGAGATTATAGTTGATGTACAAGAAGACTATTCATGGTTCTCATATCATAGCCTTTCGAATCAAAGCGGCAGCTACCACGTTCGCCTTCCCAAGGTGATATAAAATGTTGATGTCGCAATCCTTTATTAGCTCCAGCCAGCATCTCTGTCTAAAGTTTAACTCCTTCTGCATGAAGATGTATTTCAAACTTTGCTGATGGAGATACATGTCGCACGGTACTCCGTAGAGATAATGTCGCGAGATCTTAAGTGCGAACACCGTGGCTACTAGCTCGAGATCATGGATCGAATAATTCTTCTCGTGGATCTTCAATTGTTATGAAGAGTAGGTGATGACTTTCCCATGCTGCATCAATACACATCCCAATCTTTGTCTCGACGCGTCACTGTAAATCGAGAATCCTTTTGTGCCTTCCGGTAGGGCAAGTACAGGTGCCGTTGTCAATCTCTCTTTTAGCTCTTGAAAACATTTCTCCCGTCTCTCGTTCTAGACAAAAGGTTCTTCTTTTCGAGTTAGCTCCGTTAGTGGTACAACGATTTTTGAGAAATCTTGTACAAACTGGAGATAATATCCCGTGAGGCCAAGAATCTTTGTATCTCCATCACTGTCGTAGGTTTTGGCTAGCTCACGACTGTTTCTATCTTCTGAGGATCAACTAATATTCCGTTACTCCCGAACACATGCCCCAAAATTACCACTTCCTTCAGCCAGAATTCATATTTCTTCAACTTGGCATATAACCTATGCTCTTTCAACGTGGGCAACACCTTCTGTAGATGTTCCACGTGATCGTCTTCACTTTTAGAGTAAATTAGGATATCGTTGATGAATACAATCACGAACTCGTCCAAGAACTCTTTAAACGCTCGGTTCACGAGATCAATGAAAGCTGTCGGTGCATTAGTCACTCCAAACGACATCACCAAGAAATTGTAATGTTCGTACCGCGTTGAAAAAACTGTCTTCTCGATATCCTCCTTCTTCACTTTCAACTGATGATACCCGAACTGCAGGTCTATCTTAGAGAATACTGTCGCACCTTGCAACTGGTCGGACAAGTCGTCGATCCGGGGTAAAGGATATCTATTTTTAATTGTGGCCTTAATCGTTTCTCGATAGTCTATGCATAATCTCATCGTCCCATCTTTCTTCTTCGCAAACAATACTGGAGCTCCCTACAGCGACATACTAAGCCTAATAAAACCCTTATCTAATAATTCTTATAATTGGACTTTTAATTCTTTCAGTTTCGCTCGGGCCATACGATACGGAGTTTTAGAGATCGGTTGAGTATGGGGTGCAACTTCTATAAAAAAATCAATTTCTCGATCAACGGGCATTCCCGGTAGGTCTTCAAGAAACACCTCCAAAAATTCACGAATCCCAGAAATCGCTGTCAATCTTGGACTCTTGGGCATTTTTTCCGTCACACTACAGAGATAACCTCGACATCCTTTCGTCAGGAGTTTTTGAGATTAGGCTACAAATATAAAAGATGGGGGTGAAGAAACTCTTTACCCCTCAAAACAAAATTCTCTGCGATGGGTACGAAAGTAGACACAGTGCAGTCGATAACGGCATGATTGGTTGTAAGCCAATCCATAACAAAGATCACGTCAAAACGCCCCATGTCAATAGAAATTAAGTTTGCCGACAGGCTAACATCACTAAAAGTTACCTCGCAATTTCTATATACAGAGGAACAAATTATTCCTCTGTACATGGGTAGAGATATTAGAAGTTCATGACCAAGAGGTTTTGGTGTTTCCCCTAACTTTTTAGCAAATTTGGACAATACAAACGATTTTGTCAAACCAAAATCAAACAATACGTAAGCAGGTGTGGAGCAAACAAATAGGCTACCAATGACAACCTTTTCGGTGTTCTGAGGATCTCCTAGCACTAGTGTGAACATTCTTCTCTGTCTTTGGTTGTTGTTATCGTTTCTTCGGGCTTCGTACGGTGGCTTCCTCGTATTTCCCATTTCCTGGCTTGTGTTTCCCCTGCCACTGTTGTTGGCCAAGAGCTTTGGGCAGTCCCTTCTAATGTGTCCTTCAGCACCACACTGGAAGCATCTATTGGTCGTTCTCCAGCAAACTCCCGAGTGCATCTTTTCACACGTCGCGCAAGGAGGCCGCTAATTTCCTCCACTAGTAGTTTCCACATTAGCCTTCTTCGAACTCCCACCTCCCGATCCTGGAGCTTGATGCTTTCGGTTCTCAAAAAACTTGCGACTTTCATTATTCTCATGTTCTACCAGCGTTGCTCGATCCACCATGTCAGCGTAGCTGGGCAACCTCAATGGCCGGATCATCTTTCCGATTTTTAGTTATAACCTATCCTCGAACTTGCGGCCCTTCATGTGCTCAATGTGAATCATATGCAGGGCATACTCCGCAAGATTCGTGAACTCCGCTTCATATTCAAAAACTATCATTCCCCCTCTCTGCTTGAGTTGCTGGAACTCAATGCACTTGGCATCACGCAGAGACTGGGGAAAATACTTCTCTCGGAAGTGACCTAAGAACTACTCCCACTTCAATTGCGGTTCGCTCTATTTATTCAAATTCCACCATTTTTGGGCTTCACCTTCCAATTAATAAGTGGCCAACGTCACCTTCTGAGCTTCCGTACATGGCACAACTCCGAAAATCATTTCCATGGATGCAATCCATTCATTCTCTTTGATTGGGTCCAGCCCTCCTTGATAGGATGGTGGCTTCATCTTTAGAAACTCCCTCATGTTGGGACCGTCTACACTGTTCTGGTGCATCCCTGGGTCTCGGTCCTAAGCTCTGGCTGGAGGCGGGTTGTTATCGGGAATAAGATGAATCGAATCCGGTTGTTGCCTAGCTTGGGCTACGTCATCCATCATCTAGCACATCTCGTTCATCTGTGCGTTTACCTACGCCATAAGCTCGTCCATGTTTTCGTTCCCGTTCGATTTACGTGTTTTCACCATCGTTAAACGTAAGATTAGGATGATATACTCGGCATTCACCTAAATTCTTTTGTTCGTATAATAAAAAAAGACATGCTCTATGGTGTAAACTTGTATTATGACCATAACTAAAAATATTATAATGCATGCAATAATTCAAGCAGTAATGTATGACATATAAAAAAAAACACATGCAAGAATTCTATGCTCTGGGGTTTAAACTGTAACCTGGCTCTGATACCACTTCTATTATGACCCATTTCTAAACATGGCATCCGTGACTGGTCAGTAAGTCAAAACTCACCAAAGGCCTCTCGTTTTTCTTGAATTTCTTTTTTTTACTTCGAATTTTGTCAACTGGATTTTCTATTTCTTTTTCAACATAACTCATACAAATTGGAATGAAAATAAAGAATTTATTGAAAGAAACTACTTTTAAAAATAAAAAAACATTGTCAACAGATTATTTTTCAAAACGTACCCCAGAGCAACTAATAAAGTTAAAATGCAATGATATTGAAATGTACTTCTAAGTACTTATTACAGAATTTAGAATCATATCATTTACAGCAATAGAAACTAAACATAATTTAAAACTTTTTTATTCCAGCAGCAAATTTCTCCATATAGGCAAGCGTCACCTGAAATGCTTCAACATTCATTAACACAGCTAATGTGAATTCAATGACATCTGAACTTTTAATTATTGCACAGTATTAGAATGATATATATATATATATATATATATATATATATATATAACAAACGGTTAGTCAGAATTTGATAAGGAG
>JAULJZ010104078.1:0-11787 GCA_032270985.1 Heliamphora pulchella | reverse complement strand
CATCAGACTACACAAGTCTCCCAAAACGGTTTTATTAACATAAAATCCTGTTTCCATCCTTCAAACCATGCGATGCAGATTTTGCAAATAACCAACCATAGTTAAGGAAAAACAGTAATCAAAATTATCATTTCCCTCACGGAATGTACCATCGTGGAAAAGAAGAAGAATAAGATCCTATGTACCGACTCCATAACATGACAGAGGTAACAACGATAGACCCATGTCCAGTATCTAATCCCCATACATCATGGGACCGGTTAGATACACACAGGTTCTATACAGAGCTCCATAACGTAACCACTCAATTTACGGGCCACAACCCGAGGGTATAGAGCACCCAACTCAATTTACGGGGACTAATCTAAAGGTACAAAGTACCTACTCTGCGCACGTTTTTGGACTTACACGAGGGCAATTCGTGCCAAATACCCGTCATCTCTGTACATCTAGATAATTTTCTAAAAATCGAACAGTAGTATCAACTACAAAACCTTTTCGCAAATATATATTATACATGTATATAGATCCATCCATCACATGGAGATCAACAAAACATTTCAATTGTTTTCCTCAAATGCAATTATACAATGCATGTATAAGCAAGAGATCCAATCCATGAAACCATGGAGATCAAACCAAAACATGTATAAACATATTTTATCAAGTGTTTTAGAAAGTGAGTCTCAACCCCAAGGGTTAGCTCCAAATCTTCGATAAATACTTTTCTCCCAAAAGTTTTCATAAAAACCTCCTTTGTAAACCATCCCTTGCCTAAACAAACCACATGAATCATCAAAACCAACACCAAACACTCACACAGAGGTTCAGTCGACTGGCCCAAGCCCCCAGTCGACTGAAAAACTCACTGGAAAAGAGGAACCAAACCAGAAGGAATTTCAGTCGACTGACCCTCCAGGTCCAGTGGACTGAATTCACCCAGAAAATGTTTTTGAGCTACGGGTTCACTGATTTTTGCTTCCAAAACTCAAATCGAAACTCCAAACACCCATCAAACACTCATCAAACACCCCCAAACGTCAACACGCCCAAGCCTAACACCACAACCTCGAAAAGAAACCCTCACAACGCACTTCCATCCACCGAAAACACCGAAGAACAGTTTTAAATCAAAAATCAGATATAAAACATAAAACCACATTTCATGCGTTTCTAAACGATGAAAAAGCACAGGATTACATATAACACCCTTATACAGCAGTAGAATCTGAGATCCTATCTCGTTGGGTCAAAAACCTAACGCCTCGATCTATGTGTAAATCCGACTTTCGTCGAAATCAAATTCCGTCCAGATGGATGCGTAGACGACGATGCCAATAGCAAGGATCGGCCGTTGGTCTGTCAAAAACCAAGCCCCGGACCCCCGAGAAGTTAAAGAGAAGGCAGAGAGAAAATAAAGGAAACTTAGGAGTTAAGTTTTGAAAAAAATCTTTTGAAAATATCTAACTCCCGATATTTATAGGCCTCCAAAATATCATTTTTTTTGAATTTTCAAAATTCGCACCATAACTCCCCGCAGCCCGCGGGACCAACCCCGCATGCTTGAAATAACCAAAACATGTATCAAAACTCATATAGGCATATCAAAACAAAAATGCTAAAAATGCGTCAAAACACCTAACATGCGTATATATCAAAAATCAAAAGGTATAGGGTCTCACACGTGACCTTGGGTACTCGAACACCGAGCCTCTAGGACTCTAAAGCCCCAGGACCCCTAACCCATTAACCCACGAGACCTCAAACCCTAAGCCCTGAAGCCCTGGCCCCCTGAACCCCTTGAACCCCCTGGACCCCACGACCATAAACCCCCGAACTCTTAGGAACTCAGACCTCCGAACCCTCGACTCTCTGAACCCTAAACTGGTGGTGATAATGGTGCTAGTGGTAAAATGGTAATACTGACGGTAGTGATAGTGGTGCCATAGTATGAGTGAAAAATATTTTTTGCTATAAAAAAAGTAAAAAATATTTTTCACAAAAATCAACTTATTTTCCATTAGCTTGAAAAATATTTTTCATTAACTTTTAATTTCTGTCGTACTTAACACCAGAAAATGCAAAAAATATTCTCCAAAAAATATTTTTTTATCTAAACAAACAAAACCTAAATACATTTTGGATTTGATTCATTATCCAGCCCTTAGATACATTGTCCAATAAACTATGAACACCCCTAGGACATAGTGAAGTCCACATTAATGTAGCTTACCCTAGGCCATAATGAAGTCCACATTAATGTTGCTTAAATTCACACAATAAATCACACATTAGTTTTGGTTTGATCATGATGTGAAGTCCACACTAATGTGACTCAAATCTACGTGACAATATCACTCAAGACAATGAGTAATTTTAAATAAAATTAAAAATACCTTATTTTTTAATTTTATTTTTCACTATATACTAACATGAGTTATGGATTTCATACCAAATATATGTTGGGAAAATTAATCAAAATACCTGATTAAATGGGATCAACATACTGTTAAGTTGTCTACTAAGAATCATGATTATGATTTTTGTATTTAATTTTATTTATTAATAAAATTAATTTTTTTATTCTATAAAAATCATAATGAATAATGTATACGTTTCATTATTTATTTAATGTTGTGCATGAATTTCTTTTATTCTGCATAGTATTTAATCTGGTGTGTAAAGTTAGGCTGACACACAGAAAATTTGATTATCAGTTTTTGTAGAATATAAATTTTTGATTAACAGTTTAGATGGAATTGAACACACCATCGATACGTCTGTAGCACAATATTTTAGCAGATCTGTCTTGATTACAGGAAATGGTAATTGTTTCAACAATTGTTCTCACTCAATGTGATAGTACACTTTATGTATATTGAACATGATCAAGTTTTGATAATTAATTTTATACTGACTTTATAAATTAATTCATACATATGGTTAATTATTATGAGTGCTTATACTCTTAATCCCGAAATAATTATTAGACACATATATTTAATATTCGTTATTTTGATACATTAAAGGGTGCAATCTTGTATGGGTCTATAATCCTAGTGAGTTGGATAGTAATATTAATTATATGGTGAATATTAATTATTGACAAAATTCATGTTCTAAACAATCGGGATTGATGATACCCCTTAAGGAATTTTATAAGTTTTAACCGAGTTAAACCCTGCAGGTGAATTTTGTAATTTGGCAGTTAAATAAAATAAACGGAAGGGTTTAAAGATTTTTGAAAAAGTCGATTAAATATAATTATCAGTAATTTAATTTAATTGGCGTGTATCTGTAATATTAACGTAGGGAGAATAAATAAACATTTAATAACAAGAGCTCGATTACTACGATTTTGAGAATAAGTCTGGAAGTACAATTATAATTTTTTAGTGGAATGAATTATAATTTATGTTTTGACAAAATTGCTTCTGGGTTGAGACAGGATTTTGTAATTACATTGGAAGTCCATGTCTTATTTACTCCACAGCCCCTACTGTAACCTACTTATATGCTGTTATAAAACTTATTTACCAATTAATCATTCATCGTTCTAGGGTTTCCACGTCTTGTGAATCCAAAAAATAGGCGACTAGACAGATTTTGAAGATCACGATAGATTAAAGTCTACACTTTATTCGTGTTCTAGCATTTAGAAATAGGCTTATGTTGAAAATTTGACGAGAAGTCAAAAAATACGGCAGATTGTTGACTAAAAATTGTTGCAGCAACCAAAATCAATCCAACCAGATTTTGAAAGGTATAATCCTAAAACTAATTTTGAGAGTATTACTGGATTTTATTTTAATTGTTCAATATCAAAAAGTTTTAACCTGAATCCATTTTCTGTATTTGCTCGTTTAATTATTTTTGTACTAAAATCATAAATATAATCTTAAGATCTTGACAATTTGTCCCAATACATACATGTAGTAGAATAAATATTTGTTTTCCCTTTATACATGATTAAATAGGATCAACAAGAGCAATATATATATATAAGTAATAATCAAAAACTTGCTGGATACCAATTTTTATGTAGAAAACCCCGAAGTTAAAAATTATGGGATCGAAGTTCGATTCGAAATCTTCACTATGTCAAATAATAAGTTTACACAAGTTTACTCTCTAAGTATATTCGAAGGATAAATAATATCCATTGCTAACACAAATATTTTAATATCTTTTCCTGTAAGGTGTATTCAAACTAAATAATCAAATTTACATTTCAATCTCACCGGTCAATAATTGACACCGATAAATGACAAGAACCAAGTACCGAGAGTATATGGCTGACATTTCATGACGATCGAACATTGTTTACCATCCGATCTATATATGTGAGTAAAATAGGCTAACCTTTTACCAAAATCATGTTCTCAACTGCGACACTGGGCCATTTCTATACAACCTTCCGATTCTAGCCTCCTAAAGTCTATTTCCAAAT
Organism: Heliamphora pulchella; assembly: GCA_032270985.1. NCBI lineage: Eukaryota > Viridiplantae > Streptophyta > Magnoliopsida > Ericales > Sarraceniaceae > Heliamphora > Heliamphora pulchella. Next base: position 7,337 of record JAULJZ010104078.1, on the reverse strand, counting down.
CTGCTAGAATTCTCATTGCTATACAGCTTTCCAATTATAGTGCCATAAAATGATTTCTTTTGTTTTTCATTTTCAATCTAATGCTTTCTAATTTGGGCCACCCCAAATGGGGTAGACATGCAAAAAACTCCTCCACCTCATGTTAAGAGATCCATCATAGTCACTGACTCTCTAAAAATTCGTACTTCTCTCCTTAGGTAGAGTTTTTATTATCATATCTGCACCATTTTGGTCAATATCAATCTTTGCCAACTGTAGTAACTTTTTTTCTAATGCATTCCGAATCTAGTGATATCTCATGTCAATGTCTTTTAACCATGAGTAGAATTATGAGTTCTTTCTCAAGTGGATAGTATTTAGCTGTCACAAAAAAGTGCACACTTCTCCTATGTCAATTCCAAATCCTATGACGCCTCGAAACTTGAAACATCAAGGATATACAAATCATAATAAGTAGAATTTTACTTAAAAAGAAAAATACTTATGTGTTCCCATACAACAAGGATTTAAAGTCATTGGATTCCAAACTTGAAGTTCTTAAATCTTAGACTATTACATGTCTTACGAAAGATAAGTTTTTGAGACTCAAACAAAAGAACTACATAAACAACATGAACTAGTTCTTTTTCGTCTCTTTAGTCTTTTTTATGGCTCCATTACTCTTCCACATTGTACCACTCTATGTTTTCTTCTTTTTTAACGCCTGGCGTGAAATACTATAAGCTATAAAACTCAGAAAGAAACCTAAAAATTCTACCAATCTAACACAAGTATAAAGCTAACACAATAATTACAAATAGAGAACAACAAAATATGAAAATAATATAAATGAATATGACTCATGCATGTGACCATTCCTACCCAAACATAAGTCGATAAGAATCCCATGTCGAAGGACGCATTAGATAAGAATTATCGAAAATGAATATCAAGGTCATCTCGACCCTCCTTGTGAAATATTGACCGCATCGCTAAATGATATACCCAGTTGTTTCATTCTGGTCACAATAGCATGGGGTTAGGACCAAACACTGACTATTCACATAAAGTGTCGGGATATTAGACGATGAAAAATTCAAAATCTTAGACTTGGCACACCGATAAACAGGAAATATTGAGATATGGTGTCATTACATTCCTATACACTATGTTCACGTCCACCTATGCTCTTGTCTGCACAGTATTATGGGTGCAAGGCTTAAGGCTTGGCACTTCTCAAAACATAGTATGGCTCAAGATATACATGCCTCCAACAGTCATATAAGAAAGACATCTAAAAATATATCATGGCCTCAACTGCCAAACAAGAAAAGATAACTCCCAAGATATGGATTACCCATGAGTCCAACATAAAACAACCCAATGATACTCATCAATTGTTAAAATCAAAATGTATTCAACTGTTGACAAACAAAATCTCAAGAACTGATGACAATGATACGGATTATACTAAAAAAAATAAGAACTTGATAAATCCCACATAGCGGAATAAAGATTATACCTTTGAGATCTCTCTGGTTTCATCTCATCTCAACACTCAAACAGAAATCTTCTAGATAGATGCACACGACCAGGAACTAGAACGCACCTCAATTCTTCTACCATATTTTCGTATTCCCGATCACGAACTGAGAGTGGGCTCTGAATTTCATGACCTAAACCTAACTCGGTTGCCTCTCCTCAGTGTCACAAAAATATTAAGAAGCCATAGCTGCCAAGAGGATTATGAAGCATACATATAGGCTATGGCAGGGACCTGAGTAGTAAATAAAATTCCAGCTCCTTATGTAATTAGAAAAACCTAATTCAATCCGAATTAAATTTTTAATTCCATAAATTATAATTCATTCTACTAAAAAATTATAAGTGGTATTTGGGGGAGAGGGTGGCTCCTCAATCCTTGGGCTACGGCCACTTTCGCATCCCGAAGCCACCTTCAATCAAGATGAGCCACACTGATGTCATGAGCAGCCTAGACATCATAGTGGATACTATCGGTGTCTTAGCGTCGACCCAACTGGAGCCGACGAGAGACAACGATTCATACGTGATGGCGCACCTGATGGGCCCACTTGATCCTAGTACTATAGTTAGAAAGGATCCTCTTACAACCCCGGCAACACTAGGAGCAGCAACAAGAACAACAGTAGGAGCTACCGGAGCACATGGTGTAATAATTGACACTCTAAAAATTAATAGAAAAGAACAGTACGTTTCAAATCGAACGAATTCTCGAACCCAATTTTTTTAAGAAGGGCCAACCTAACCATTTAACCTTCTTGAACACGAGACCCAAAAATGATTAGATTGAGACCAATATTACCATAATGTTATAGTTAAAAATTCAAATCTCTAAGTTCAAGTCAATCTAAATCTAGGGTTAAGCCCAAAAACCCAAGATAGGAACCCATGAGAAATTTACCAAAATTTATTTACACAAAACAAAAGAAAATAATTTTTATACAAAAAAGGGGGGAGAGAGGTAGTTGCCAGCCACATTGGTGGTTGTGCCAAACTTGGTGGCCAAGTATCATAAAGTAACCAAGGTTAAGTTAACTTACCTAGGGTTAATTAAGCCAAATGTGGGTTAAATGCAAATTTAAATGAAATGCAGATGAGATTAAGTTTGTAAAGACATAAACAACATTTTAATCATAAAAATTATAATGTAATACAATTCCATGGAAAAAAAGTGACTATTTTATACATTAAATTAAATTTTGAGCACCGTTTTGAACAATGTAGTGTAATTATACCTCATGAACTTTTATTATATCATTATATAAGTACAAATCTGATTTAGGAGAATTAAAAGATGCCTTGGTTAGCCACTTTTTCCACTCCCACAAGCAAAGCCCTTTCTTATTCCATCAAACTTTTTTGCATGCTCATGTATTGGTCTAATTTGCCTATAATGATAACATCTTCCACCCAAGACTTTTAATATATACCAGTCCCCATCCCTAATTCCTCTTGCTCAGTAAACTCATAGAAGGGAGAGAGAGTGAGTGAGTGAAAGATAAAGAAGAAGAAGGAAGAAGAGGAGGAAGGGGTTGGAGAAGTCTAACTAAGCTAAGTCTTGTTCTTCTAACATCGAGATGCAAATCCAAACCAAGTACGAAAGTTTTGTTGCCCAAGGTTTAAATCTTAGCTCGTGGGTAAAGGCTTAGTTTTTGCATGCAAAAGATAAGTTGAGAGTGCTTTGCAATTATTTTGAACAATGATGTGTGAATTATGCTTTAAAATGCTTCAATGTTCATGTTTTGAACCATGCTAAATTTTGATGAATGATAGCATGGGATCCTTGTTTTCAAATGCCATGATATTTTTCAAATGTGCTATCCATATATTTTGAGGAAGCTTATGTGTGTGAAAGTTGATTTTATAAAAAATGTTATCATGTTATGTTGTCGGCCCTTTATATCTCGTTATGAGAGAGATTACCCAAATATGGATTTTGTTTGTCCCTATAGGGGAGATTTTCCATTGAGCGAGGGTTGTTTTGCTTTAAAGGCCTTTGGGGTGAGCCCCAGGTTACAGCACATACCACTCCTGCTTGGTGAAAAGTAGCCGTCATTCTATTATATTGCTATGCATACATTAAGAATTGAGATTACGGTACTGTCGAAACTCCTAATCATGAGGTTGATGACTACTTAGACACTGTTGGAGTTTGGGTTTGGTTATGGAAAAGTGAATTCATTTAATTGTGGCGGTTGAGCCAAGTTATATTTTTTTGCCATGTTGAGGTAGTTTTTTATAAATCATGATATTTTTTTTTTTGTGATGAAGCAAATGCTTTAGTTTTTACATTTTTTGTGGAAAGTGTGATGAGTTATTTCAGAAAATGTTTTTAATGTTCTTAAACTGAGTGATTGTTTTATTTCTATTCATTATAATAGTAAGTGCATTATCTTGTAACCTCTATGGTTGCAGATAAAAGAAATAGCTAGAAGTTGGTCCAACACAAGCGTCGTCTTATAGCTTCGAAGCCAAAGTCGAACGTTGTTTTGGTTTAGTTTCTTCTGTTTAGTTTTATACCAGGCGAAACATCGTATGTTGAGAAATGAAGGTTATGTTTTTAATGATGTGTTGTATGTCCTTGGGATGGTGTATCCCTAGAAGTTTATGTTTACTCTCTTTCTTTTATAAAAGGTTGTTTTGGTTTTGAACTAGAAGTTTTGTCTCTTATTAAGTTTTAAGCCTTGTCGTTCCCCTGAGGCCACTTTAATTGTGGCGGGGTCATGCCCCATTGCACAGGTCGAGTACCTTACGGGAGCAAGGTGTGATAACTTGGTATCAGAACTTTAGGTTATAGGTCCTATAAACTTGTTAGAGTATGGTCAGTGGTGGACCTTAGGTTATGTGCGTTATCTCACAGTTTGTGGTATAAAGTGGTTTAGACCTGGGTTGTCATACCTTTGCTATTGGGCGTCTGACTAACAAGCTTTGAGGTCTATTTGGAAAATGCATTCTGCAGGCGTAGGGTCCTGATCGGAAATCTAAGTAAGTTATTAGATTGGGGAAATGACCCTTAAGTTGTTGGACCTTCTGTCAAACAGTATGTTCCTATCTTTATATCTTTTAGTAGAACTCCTGTATCAAACCCTAATCCATGCCTTCCTTATAATAGGGTGAAGTATGGAAAACTCAGACAAAGCATTGTTCATTCTGGATCAGTTCAATAAAGAACAATGAGAAATGTCTACGCAAGCGAGGCCAGCACAACCTGAATTGATGAATAGCTCGATCCAACTGCTAGGATATTGGAGGCAATTGGAAGACTGATGGAGTAAAATGCGAGGTGGATGGCAATGCAAGTCGAAAGGACTAGGCTAATTGCTCTTGAGGTGAATAACTATGCAAATCTGATTAGGGCTTGGAGGGTTGAAAAGGGTGATAAGGCGAGCGATAAAAGACAAGAAAGATTCAAAAGGCCTAAGTTTGGAGATGCCTCAATAGTTAAGAAGTCTAAGTTCAATAGAAATCAATTGTGGAGAGGAGCATCTGAGCGTGTGAAGAGGATGAAAGTATATGCTTGCTTCAGGTGTGGAGTCGTTGACCATTTTGTTCAAGTTTGTCTGAAAACTAATTAGAAAATAAAAATCAATACTTATTTTAGGTGTGGGGCCACTTGTCATTTTAAGAAGGATTGCTTGAAAGTTAGGAAGAAGTTTTGTTACTGCTGCAGTAAACTAGGAGTGCGTACATTCGAGAATACCAACATTATCATCTAACAAAAGCAAAAGGATGAGGGACAATGGACTAACTGGAAACATACAAGACAAAGAAAAGAGACCGATGGAATAACCAAGGATTCCAAGACAAGTATCGGCTACGACAAAACAAGATGCACAAATTACAGCAGATGTGGTGATAAGTACTCTCACCATTTTCGATATTGATTCTTATGCTCTATTAAATTTAAGATCGGCAGGTTCGTTCATATCTCTTATCTTTTATAACACCAGTGCATGCTATAACGATAAAACATCTCAACTACATCATAATAATTGTTGCACCAATAAGAAGAAGAGTGTTAGAGAAAAGTGTGAATCAAACTGTTTGTTGAGATTAGAAAATAGAGGCACGCTAGGTGTTTTGATAGCTTTTGGTATAATTGATTTTGGCCTAATGTTTGGGATGGTATGGATGCTATCGTCTTATGTGTCGTTAGACTGCTTTGAGGAAAGAGCAATCTTTTAATAGACGGGGAATTGGGAATGGGCATTCTAAGGAGATATGAGAGAATTTCATCCTTATGTAAGCAATTTAAGTTTCAAGGATGTTACAAAGGGGGAGTTGCCATGAATTCGCTGGCATGAATAGTTGACATGGAGTTAAATAGAGGGCACTTTTAAGAGAAGCCAGTCGTTCGTGACATGAATTCCCAGAAGACTTAGCAAGAACACCCTAAATCAAAAAGTTAAGCTTACATTTGACCTATGCCCAGGCACGACGCCGGTATCCTTTTCCCATTATTGAGTGTCACCTGCAAAGTTACAAGAGTTGTAAGAAGCATCGAAAGAGTAGCTGGGCAAGTGTTTCATCAGACTTAGTGTCTCACCTTGGGGAGCACCCCTGTTGTTCGTAAGAAAAAAGGATAGAATTCTAAGGATGTGTATCGACTATCGACAGTTGAATAGAGTGACCGTCAAGAATAAGTATCATTTACCTAGGATAAATGTGACGTCCCGTCCTCTGGGTACGTCGGGACATACATAAATATAAATAAAAGAAAATTTTAGCCATTCATTCATATTTACATACGTTAGTTATTACATCATAAAGGAGTTTTGAACCGTTCAAAAGTACATAACTATTATAATTTCACCAAAAAATTTTAAAAATTACACTAAGCACGTGAGAACTGAATATAAGAAAAAAGCAGGGGTCTCGACTCCTCAGAACGCATAAGTGGGTTCCACGTGCCCTTGGAACTCACCCTGTTCTTCAAACTCTTCCTCTCGGACGACTTTCTCCAAGAACTTCTCCTCACCTGTGGCAAGAATGCCATGAGCCAAGGCCTAGAAGCAAAATACTCTAACTTTTTAACTAATCTCACGGCACAAAATTCACTACAACACATACCATATAACACCCAGTATAGTTTATGGTCAAGAAGACAGGCAAATTTGTGACAAGATAGCAGATAAGTCAATAAACATGTGCATATGAGATGCTGTGTATGAAATACATATGCCCAACACAACATGCACCCAGATTATAACAGGAATTCCACGCTGGGAATCACCAGAGTAGACTTTTAAAGGTATTTGATCACCAAAGCCATCATCGCACCTCGTTGCGAATAGTAAATGCATCGCTGGGCTTCATGCACAGCTGTTTTACTCAATGGCAACGGCATGGGGTCTGTGCCATACTCCAGGCCAACAAATTCAATATCAATCAATCAGTCACATCAGACATATATCAAGCGGTTTGTCACACCTTAAGACTCGTGATGCCTTCACCGGTGTCAACCCAAAGTCTAAAAGAATTCAAGAGACATTTCACATTATACAAAGTATCAAGATGAGGAATTTAGGACCGCCATAATTGGGCTCTTCTCCGAAATTATCCAAAGTCTAAGCTATCGAAATCAGAATGCTAGCGACGAACCCATGGCGCTCAACAATATTTATGATAAACTATTTCAAACATCGGGGACGAACTCATGGTATATAAACCAATTTTGTAACACCGGAGACGAACCCAAGGTGTACAAGGAGAATATATCCCAAAACATTTACAAAAATGGCAACTAAGGACGCCCTAGATTTAGAATCAAGAAGAACAATTCCATATTGCCCATCCCAACAACAATGTACATAGAT
>JAULJZ010104067.1:0-11787 GCA_032270985.1 Heliamphora pulchella | reverse complement strand
TCTCTCTCTCTCTCTCTCTCTCTCTCTCTCTCTCTATATATATATATATATATATATATATATATATATATATATGTATAATGAGAATAATATTTTTGGGCCAAAAGAATTAATATTTTGGACTCAACATTTGAAGTTTGTTAGGCTTGATCCATAGACTTTCTAAAGAATTCATGGGCTTAATTAGAATATTTCGGCCATTAATTTTGTTGGGCCTTTAATTCTACTTGGACGTTTCTCTGTATTTTGGGCCTTGTGTGCATTTCGACTTTGTTGTATTTTGGTCTTATTAAATATTTCGAACTTATATTAAGCTTGGGCCTCATTAATACCTGGGCCTTAATTATGCTTTGACCTAGTTTGAGTATTTGACTTTGATTATACTTGGGCCATACATCTAAGACTTGGGCTTTTGCTTGTCTTGGGTCTTTTGTTAGAATTGGGCTTAAATTAGTTTTAGACCTAATTGAATACTTTGGGCCTTGGTTTCTACTTGGGCCTTATTTAACTTTAGGCTTTGGACCTTGTTTATTACTTGGCCTTATTTGAGTTTTGAACCTTGATTACACTTCGGCCACATTTAAATCTTTGGGCCTTGATCATGTTTGGGCCTTATTTAATATTGGGCTTATAAAAAGATTTAGAGTTTAGGCTTGAGAAAATATTCTATTGGGCCTTCAATTGATTTTTAGATCATTTATGGACTTTGGACTTTTTATTAATCTCAGGCCTCACTAAGGCTTAGGCTTTATGGGGTTGGGCATTTTTATTTAATTGTGAGCCAATTGGGTCTTATGGAAACACTTAGGTTTTTTATTTAATTGTGGCCCATTTGGTAAGTTGGGCCCTATTTAGCTCATTAGGCTTACATTTGGGCCACATGGACAATTGGGTTATATTTAAATTGGGTTTTTTTTATGTTTGGGCCTTTTTCTAAATTTAGGTCATTCTTTATTTGAATATTTATTTAACTTAGCCTTTTCTTCTTTGGGCCTTTATTTGCTTTTGGGTCTTATTGAAATTTTGGGCTTCGTTGGAGTTTTAGTTTTTAACTCCCATTGGGTTTAGAGTTGGACTTTCTTTTAGCTATCTTTTCGGCCTTATGTGACTTTTTGGGTTAATTCCAGATTAATCTTGCGCTTACCCTGAGTGTTAGGCTCAATCTCTAAAAAAACGTAACAATCTATTTTGAGTTAGGGTTTTCAGCGTACGCGTGACTTTGAGAACTACAGTTAGGGTTCCACGAGTTTTCAATTTACGTTGAGAATCCATTATTAGGGTTTTCAATCATGTGCTCGAAAATACGGGCCCTTACAGAGAAGAAGTTAGGAAGCAGCTTCATCACCCCCTTTTGCCAGCAATACTCTTCGGTGATGCTCTATTTCAAGAAAATACAGTAGATTTAATAATAAGTTGATTAAGAATTTAAGATCCATCCAAACATGAATGATAAATAATGTGACTCAATAGCAATTTATTCGTGCAAGTGACAATACTGGCATCCTCTTCAAGGCTACTCCGACACCTAAACAGAAATCGGTGCCATTGTCGACGATAACGCACGCACATTGAAAGGGTGGTGAAGAGGGAGTTAGGGGAAAGAAGAGAAGGGGACAAAAAATAAAGGTAAAAATGTCATTTTAAATTAATTTGTTGATAACATCATTCATTTTCGTTAAATCAACAAACGGTTGGCTAATGAAGAGGAAAAAATATTACTTATTTTTGTAAAGTAAGGGAGTGCAATGTGATTTTTAAAAATAAGAGAGTAGACAATGATATATGATAAGAATGCAGAGGGTCTAAGTGTAATTTACCCTATTCTTTTTGCAACATACCTTGCACGTTTTGTGTTTTCACAAGCACTTTCCCTCAACAACCCTATTTATGGCAAACGCTCTCCACTTCGAGGAGTTGTTCGCAAAAACTTTCAACTTTGCCAAATACCTTCTTCCAATTATAAAGATGGGCACTGAGGGTTTCCCTCAGGAAGTTGAGTCAGCCTCCGACTCCAAGCGGACCCATTCTATATTCCTCTCCTCTTCCTTAGAGGACAGAGGCGAGACTTCCAACTTTGTCCCCAGACACCTAGCGAGCTCCTCCAAGAGCCTCATCGCTAAATCGGTACCCCCTAAAACTAGGATATCTAACCTTGAGCGACTACGCGAAAAATACCTTATACCTAACACTGTGTGCCTTAGGAAACCTACCTCTAATGAGAGAGCTTGCTCCTTTGCGGCGAGGGAGCTGTGTTTGTACGAACATGCCTTCTCAGCCGATTTTCGTCTCCCATTCCCTTGCATTGCCCGATAACTATTAGCCTTCCTCGGCCTTTCTCCTAGCCAACTTTTTTCGAACGCCTAACGTATCCTATACTGGTGTATAATCTTGTGGGAGGAATTTAGTGGGGGGGGGGGGAGTCACCTTACGATAGAGGAGTTCCTTTACTGTTACCAGCTAAAAGAAAAGTAGCCAGGGTGGTGGTTCTTTTCAATCTAAGTTTGAGGATTGAGCACTCATCCAAGGGTGTCCTTCTTCAAATAAGCATTAAAAGGGCTGATTTTTCTTCATCTCAGTCAGGCAGTATCACCATTGAGCCTCATCTTGATGCTGAGGCAAAGGGCCGAGTAGATGCGGCCAAGTAGTTTCAAGAACGTTCCTACAGCTAGTTAGTCACCTCCGAGAAGCTTAGTGGCTACTTGCTGGGCCCCCTGTCCCCCGTGAGGCCTACTGCCTTTTGCTTTCTATTTATATGCATTCGTCTGCTTTATCTTACTCTTGTGTTGTTTCTTTCGCCTTGTGTGCAAAAATGTCGAAGAAAGTTAATAAAGCTCTTATGGCTAAGATTTGAGCTCGAGTTGTCAGCGATGTAGAGTCGATCACTCACAAGAAGCCTCAGCTCTTACTGAAGGGAAAGGTTTGCCTTCTCTCTCTCTCTGCATGATTCCCTAGTATCTTTGAAGAAGGTGTCCTTGGAGAAGGAAAAAGAAGTGGTGGATTTGGAGCCCTCCGCCTCACCTGACTCTCACACCGCCAGCTCAGAGTCAGTGGGTTTCCAAGTCCCATCGCTGATATGCCAGTGTCAGTTCTGCATTCCTCCTCCACTTAGACTCTAGGTGATATCCTAAGTGATTTCGATACTGCTCGCGCGAAGATGCATGTGTTTATCGAAGAGGACGTGGAGGCGTTGAATGTCGTTGCCACTAGCATAAGACTTTGATGATTTTGTATAATTCATTTTATAAGTAAAATTGATTTAAAAAAATAATGTTTAATATTTTCAAAAAGATAGTGTTGACACAAAATGACAAATGAGTTGACATCTTTAGCCATTTGAGCTGACTACTTTATCAAATGAATTGACACTTAAGTATTCTTGAGAAAGAATATTTTGTGTTGACTCTAATTGATATTTGAGTCGACACCTTAAGGCAAAGAATATTTGATATTCTCAAGTGTGTCAATATCTTTGAGCAAATGAGTCGACACCTTAACATATTTGCCTAAAATGTTTTCAGGTACTCCAAGATGAGTTAACACAAAAAGACTTTTGAGTCGACACAAAAAATTTGAAACTTTTTGCAACAAAATGAGTCGACATAAACAGAAATTTGAGTCGATACCAAAAGACTCTTCGAGACTCACTAAAGTCATTCAAAAATTTTGAGTCGACACTAAAGCAAATATGAGTCGATACAAAACAACCGTGACTTCTTGCAGATATTTGAGTCGACACAAAATGCAAGATGAGTCGACATAAAAGAACCGAGTCTTTTTATAGATTTATGAGTTGACACAAAATACAATATGTGACGACACCAAAGATTCTCTTAAAAAGCTAAAGTATTAAACGAGTCGACACCAAATGATTTTGACTCGACACCGTTGTGTGGGTGAGAAGGATGTAGAAATTAGTGTCAACACCAACGAAGAAATGAGTCGACCCATTCACTTGAAGAACCAAACCGTAGAAGGTTTGTGTCGACCCAAAATAAATTTAAGTCGACACCTGCAATGAAATTTCAAATCTGGCGCCAAGTTAAACGGGAATTTTTGTATTTAATGTTTCTACCTACCTCTAACGGTCATGGATCCTCAAGAGGCTACATAAGGAGTTACTTCTCAGTCATTTAAACAACAAGAGCTTCAATTCTACTGTTCTATTACTTGAATCAAAGATCAAACTCTCAAGCTTTCATTTATTGCTCATTAACTCCAACTCTTGATCTCTCAACTCTTTACTTCTCATTTATTGCTAATCATTTGTAAAGAGAGTGAGTGAGAATCTCATTGAATACTTCATCTATTGTATTTAAGGGTAAGTCACCTTTGATCATTTATGTGAATGAGTGATACTATTCAAAGAAGAGTTCAAGAGTGATCAGAAGAAAACAAAGATTATTTTTATAAGATCATCTTAAGGTTGTTGTAAGGCTTTTGAATGTGCCCGTAAACATTCCTATCATAGTAGATATTCTCAAGGGGAGTCTTGAGGAGTGGAGATAGGTTTAGAAGAAACCGAACCACTATAAATTTTGGTGTCGGGTTCTATTTCTCTCTCCCTTACCTCTTTAATATTCTCATTACTTTATTTCTTGTTATATTTGCTATATTTGTTTGAGATATTAAAAGATTTTCGAAAAGGTTTTTAAAAATAGTTATTATTCTTTTTAGAACCAATTCACCCCCTCTTGGGTTGCCTAAACTAACAATTGGTATCAGAGCTTGGGCTCTTTTTTTTTTTACTTAATCGTCTAAGAGTTTTCATGGCAACCACTAGCTTTGGACCTATTCAATCAGAGGATCAGTCTACCAATAGACCTCCCTTATATAATGGAACAAACTATAATTATTAGAAGGCAAGAATAAAAATCTACATTCAAGCCGTAGACTACGACCAATGGAGAGTAATCATAAACGGACCAAAATCATCTACCAAGACCGTAGAAGGGGTAATTGTCTCTAAACTTGAAAGTGAATGGACCGAAGGTTATATAAGAGAAATTTAAAAAATGCTTAGGCTATGAATCTCTTGTATTGTTCTCTTGATCCCAACGAGTTCAATGGAATCTCAACTTGTGATACCGCCAAATAAATTTAGAATAAACTTGACTTTACCCATGAGAGAACCAACCAAGTCAAGGAATCTAAGATAAGCATGCTAGTTCATAACTATGAATTGTTTAAAATGAAGTATAATAAAACTATCTCTGAAATGTTTACTTGATTTATTGACATTATAAATTGATTAAAATATCTTGAAAAAATCTATTCTAATGCAAAGATAGTGAGAAAAATCTTTAGGTGTATGCCCAAGAGTTAGAAAGTAAAAGTCACCGCCATTCAAGAAGCCAATGATCTAACACTCTTAGCTTAGAGGAGCGCCTTGAATCTCTTATGACTCATGAGATGAACATCAAGATAAATGATGAAGATGACAACCAGAAGAAAAAGGAAATTGCATTCAAAACAACCACCCTTGATGAAGAATTTGATGAAGACTCCTCCAGTGATGAAAATGAAGACATGACGCTCATCACAAGAAAGTTTAAAAAATTTCTTAGAAATAAAAAATAAGAAAAGAAATTCTTCAAGAAAGATTGATACAAAAGAGACTTCAACAAATTCAAGGGTGAGTCTAGCAAGTTTAAAAATGATTACAAAAAAAAAATTATATGCTACGAATGCAAAAAGCTGGGACATGTGAAAATCGAATGTCCTCAACTAAAGAAACATTTCAAAAAGGGTTCCAAGAAGGCAATGCTGATAGCTTAGGGTGAAAGTGATGACAATAGCTCCAAGGATAAAAGAGAAGAAGTTGAAGTTGCAAATTTTTGTCTCATGGTCAAGGGGACTATTTCTCTTTAGAAGAATTACAAATTGCATTTGACGATTTCCATGATGAATTGAGAAAAATTAGTGCAAAAAACTCTATTTTTAAAAAGTTGATTTTTTTTCTCTTCATGTGAAATTGAAACCTTGAAAGAAGAAAAACTTGTATTATCAAAACAGATTTCTACTTTGAAAGACGAAAACAATGTTTTAAATAAAAAGGTGGAAGATCTTACAAAAATTATTTATAAGTTTACTCTTGGAAAGAATAACTTAAATAAATTTCTTAGTATGCAAAAATGTATTTTTAACAAAATCGAGATTAGATATCAACCAAAGAAAAAGCAAAAGCTCTGAAGCAATATTTTTGTCAAAGCGTCCTCTAATCACTCCAATGCTACTTGCTTTCATTGCTATTAGTATGAACACATTGTCAAACATTGTCTACATAAAAAATCTTTTGATTTACCTATCAAGAGGGTTTGGGTTTCAAAGGAAACACACCCACATAGAACTAACAACAAAAGACTCGAGAAAATTTAGGTACCAAAATTCAAACTTTGATTCTCTCTACAGGTATCTCTCAAGTCCTCATTCAAGAAGGGGATGTGGTATTTTGATAGTGTTTGTTCAAGACACATGACAGACGACAGACGACAGGTCAATGTTTGCATCCCTTAAACCTAAAGATGGTAGATTTGTGACATTCGGAGACAATAGTAAAGGAAAAATCATAAGAATCGATTGTATCAATAAAATTCATTCTCCTTCTATTGAAAATATTTTGCTTGTTTTGAAATATAACTTTCTTAGCATAAACCAATTTTGTAACAAAGGCTACAAGATTGTCTTTGATCATGCTAACTGTATTATTGAAAACTCAATTGACAACAAAATTATTTTTGAAAGTCATAAACATGAAAATGTTTACATTTTCAATCTAAACGACCTTTCTAAAAATGACACCAAGTGTTTAGCTGCCTTGAGTGATAATAGTTAGTTGTGGCATAGAAGACTTGGACATGTACACATGAACTTGATTTTTAAACTTTTAAAAAAAGAATTGTGAATGATTTATCCCAAATCAAATTTTAAAAAAAATAAAATTTGTGATGTATATCAACAAGGCAAACAAGTTAGAAATTTTATTCAATCCAAAAGTGAGATTTCAACTTCTAGGCACTTATAACTATTGTATATGGACTTATTTGGTCTAACAAGGACTCTTAGCCTTGGAGGCAAGAAATATGCATTTATTATTGTTGATGAATTCTCTAGATATACTTGGGTGCTTTTCTTAACTCATAAAGATGAAGCATTTGTCTCTTTTGCAAAACTGCCTCAAAGAATTTAACACAAAAAAGCTTTTCAAATCATAAATATCCGAAGTGATCATGGTAAAGAACTTAAAAACAACGATTTTAAAAAGTTTTGTGATGAAAATTGTATTAACTATAACTTTTTTGCTCCCAGAATCCCTTGACAAAATGGTATTGTTGAGAAAAAGAATAGAACTTTGGAAGAAGTGGCTAGATCCATGCTCTGTGAAAACAATCTACTAAGATACTTTTAGCTCGAGCTTGTAAACACAGCTTGTTTTATCGTATACAGAGTAATGATTCGAGCTTCTCTTAAGAAAACCCCATATGAGCTGTAGAATGGAAGAAAATCTAACATTAGTTATTTTCGTGCCTTTGGGTGCATATGTTTTGTTTTGAATAATAATAAAGAACTTTTAGGCAAGTTCGATATAAAATTTGATAAAGGTATTTTGTTAAGATATTCCTTATCTAGTAAATCCTATAGAATTTTCAACAAAAAGACCCTAATTGTTGAAGAAACTATACATGTTTTTTATGAAGCTAACATTGGTTCTTTAAAAAAAATTTGTGAAAATAACTTGGTTGACATAGAAAAGGGTGTTGAAGACATCTTCATTAAAACCAAGAAGAGCCAAATCACGAGGAAGCTTCCAATACTCAACAAGATGAAGTTCAACAGGCTGCTGAACCTTCAAATCAAGAAGAACCAGATTTACCTAAAGAGTGGAGATATGCTTATGGTCATCTAAAAGACTTGATCATTGGTGACCCATCTTAAGGTATCAAAATAGATCTTGTCTACATAATGTTTGTGGTAACTTAGCATTCATTTTCTAGACTTAACCAAAACATTTTAAGAAAACGATGAGTTTTGGATCTTGGCTATGCAAGAAGAGCTAAATCAATTTGAAAGAAATAAAATTTAGACTTTAATCCCAAAACTTAAGGAACACTCCATCATTGATACAAAATGGGGTTTTAAAAATAAAATAGATGGAAATGGAGTAGTTCTTAGGAATAAAACTCGATTGGTAATCCAATGTTACAATCAAGAAGAAGGCATTGAATTTGATGAGACTTTTACTCATATGGCTAAGCATGAAACTATTAGGATGTTGTTTACTTTTGCATGCATTAAAAATTTCAAGCTCTATCCAATGAATGTCAAAAGTGCCTTTTTAAATGGTTTTATCTCATAAGAAGTGTTTGTGAAACAATCTCATGCTCTTGAAAATCTAAATTTTCAAACCATGTTTACAAACTTATCAAAGTTTTCTATGGTTTGAAACAAGCTCCAAGAATTTAGTATGAAAGGCTTAGCAAATTCTTGATTGAAAATGAGTTTTCAAGAGAAAATTGATACCACTCTTTTCATCAAGTCACAAGGAAATGATATACTTGTTGTCCAAATTTATGTAGATGACATTATTTTTTACTCAACTAATGAATCACTTTGCAAGAATTTTGCTAAGTGCATGCAAAGAGAATTTGAGATGAGTATGATGGGTAAACTCAATTACTTTCTTGGACTTCAAATCAAACAAACTCATGATGGAATCTAATCAATCAATCTAAGTACACAAGAGATTTGTTGAAAATGTTTGATATGCAAAAAGAAAAATCTATGGGAACTCCAATGTGCCCTACAACAAAGCTTGACAAGGATAAAAATAGTAAAGCAATAGAGGAAAAGCGATATATGGATATAATTGGATCTCTACTATATTTATTTGCTAGTAGACCTGATATCATATTTAGTGTATGCATGTGTGCTAGATTTCAAGCTAATCCTAAAGAATCACATGTGAATACCGTTAAGCGCATCTTTAGATACCTATTAGGTACACAAAACTTAAGATTGTTCTATCTTAGGGGAATAGCCTTTGAGTTATTTGACTTTTTTGATGCAGACTTTGTTGATTGTAAAGTTGATAGGAAGAGTACTAGTGAAAAATGTCAATTCCTAGAACACTTATTAATATCATGGTTTCGCAAGAAACGAAACTCTATAACCTTTTCTACAGCTAAGGCTAAGTACATTGCAGCTGGTAGCTGTTGTGCATAAATTCTTTGAATGAAACAACTAGAAAACTATGGTATTTGTTTAGATCATATTCCTATTAAATGTGATAACATTAGTACCATAAAATTAATTAATTAAATTTTGATGATTTTGTATAATTTATTTTTTAAATAAATTTGATTTAAAAAAATAATGTTTAATATTTTCAAAAAGATAGTATTGATACAAAATGACAAATAAGTTGACACATTTAGTCATCTGAGCTGACTGCTTTATCAAATGAATTGACACAAAAGTATTCTTGGAAAAGAATATTTTATGTCGACCCTAATTGATATTTGAGTCGACGCCTTAAGGCAAAAAATACTTGATATTCTCAAGTGTGTCGGCACCTTTGAGCAAATGAGTCGACACATAACATGTTTGCCTAAGATGTTTTCAGGTACTCTAAGATGAGTCGACACAAAAAGATTTTTGAGTTGACACAAAAGAATTGAAACCTTCTGCAACAAAATGAGTCGACACAAATAGAAATATGAGTTGACACCAAAAGACTCTTCGGGACTCACTAAAGTCATTCGAAAATTTTGAGTCGACACCAAAATAAAAATGAGTCGACACAAAACAACCGTGACTTCTTGAAGATATTTGAGTCGACATAAAATGCAAGATGAGTTGACACAAAATAATCGAGTCTTCCTGCAGATTTATGAGTTAACACAAAATACAATATTTGTCAACACCTAAAGGTTCTCTTGAAAAGCTGAAGTATTAAATGAGTCGACACTAAATAATTTTGACTCGACACCATTGTGTGGGTCAGAACGATACAGAAATTAATGTCAACACCAACGAAGAAATGAGTCGACCCATTCACTTGAAGAACCAAATCGTAGAAGGTTTGTGTCGACCCAAAATAGATTTGAGTTTACACCTGCGACGGAATTTCAAATCTGGAGTCAGGTTCAATGGTTGGATTTTTGCATTTAATACTTCTACCTACCTCCAACGGTCATGAATCCTCAAGAGGTTATATAAGAAGTTACTTCTCAGATATTTAAACAACAAGAGCTTCAATTCTACTATTCTATTGCTTGAATCAAATATCAAACTCTCAAGCTTTCATTTATTGCTCATTAACTCCAGCTCTTTATCTCTCATCTCTTTACTTCTCATTTATTACTAATCATTTATAAAGAAAGTGAGTGGGAATCTCATTGAATACTTCATCTATTATATTTAATGGTGAGTCACCCTTGATCTTTTGAGTGTGTGTGAGTGATACTCTTCAAAGAAGAGATCAAGAGTAAACAGGGGTTATTTAATGGTGAGTCACCCTTAAAAGAAAACAGGGGTTGTTTCGTAGGATCATCTTGAAACTGTTGTAAGGCTTTTGAAAGTACCCGTAAACATTCCTGTCATAGTAGATATTCTCAAGGAGAGTTTTGAAGAGTGGACGTAGATTTAGAAAAAACTGAACCACTATAAATCTTGGTGTCGGATTCTATTTCTCTTTCTTATGTCTTTAATATTCTCATTATTTTATTTTTTATAATATTTTCTATATTTGTTTAAGATATTAAAAGGTTTTCGAAAAGGTTTTTAAAAATAGTTATTATTCTTTTTACCCCCTCATGGGTTGCCTAAACTAACAGTTTTTTTTACATATCCCATATCCCTTTTCTCTTTCCCCTATCCAAGTTTGCGTTCGGTCGATTCATCTTTTCAGCCGTTGCCATCAACGCGAGTTGCACCTTTCCAGTGGTGTGGCTCTAGCTACCTCGCTGAAGGAGGAGTGAACGAAGCTGTTGGGGGAGATAGAGAAACTAAAAGCCGAGCTAGCCGAGAAGGGGGTAGAGTTGGAGAAGGAAAAAGGGGAACTGACCGAGGCGAGCCAAAAGGCAGAGAAAGTGCAAAGGGAGTTGGCCAAGGCCAACCAGAAGGCCGCTGCCTTGGAAGCTGAAGCTGTTGCTGCCAAGAGGAGCAAGGAGGCTAGCCAAGCCCGAGTATTGGAGCTGTCTGCGTAGCTGGGCACCGCCGAGGGGGCTACAATCAAGAGATTCAAGTCGTCTAAGGTACTACTTGAGCGATTTTGATGAGATGAAACCCCGGGCAGCTGCCACTTTCAAAGACTTGGACTTCTCCAGCTTTATTCTGGAGGACGATGATCCAAAGAGTCCTCCCCCTTGAATTTTCTTCCCTTCCTTTCTTACTTTGAACATTCTCATTTTGGAGCCGTTGTTTTGGCAAGCAACAAATATACATTTAACTTTAATGTTTTTGATAGGGCCATGTTTTGGTAATGTTATGCATGCACTCTTCTTTTTAACTTCTGTGCTCTGTACTGTTTGTATTCTATACTGCTTGACTTTTCTAATAACTCCTTCTCTAGTATTGTATATGGACGGGGCCGACCGAGTGATTAGAGAGTTAAGCATGAGAGAAGTGTCGACTGAACAAAAATGTTGAGTCCCTGGTCGGGCTCTTAGAAGCTTCGACCTTCTTTGGTTTACTGAGCTACCAAGCATTTTGAGAAAAATGATAAGTGTTAGCCCAAGAGTTTCTTTAATTGATTTTGATGATTTTCATAATTCATTTCCTATAAATACT
>JAULJZ010104056.1:0-11787 GCA_032270985.1 Heliamphora pulchella | reverse complement strand
AGTCCTATCTCAAGGCCACGTCGACTACAGTCAAACAGCTGTTGTCAACCACAATCACGATACTCAGATCATCCGCTGCACTAAGCTCTCAAAGCTCAGACCTCATTCACACACGTGAACACCCTCCATCGGTATACCTGGCACAACACATATCATTGCGCCCAAAACCTCACTTCACACGGTTGCGCTTACTCACCTACCTAACTCCTGCTAGGCAAACCACAATCATGTCAGAGCCTCAAGCTCACTGTCCAAGGCACAGCATCAAACAAAGGGAACCCAATTCTGAGACCTTTCATTTAGAGTTACTAATAATTCCCACAACCATGCAGACTCTGCACTTTCTCTCTCAAAGCACATATCGATCATAGGCATCATACCCTACAATTTTTTACCTATCACCCCAGGCCAACCAAACTACACGGCCCATTGATGAACCTCATCACTCCACACCTCACTCCCATGGGTAAACAATATACCCATCTCCGAACCAAAGGTGGAACACAAACAACCTCCAGACATCTCATACCCAGGATGCGTCATCTCAGCACTAAGCCAACCGCATGAACCTTACACGGTTCCCAAACGTAATCTCCTAATCACTAGGATATCGACCAAACCACTGACCTGCAGTCCCATAGGAACCTCACAAAACTGATGCTCGTCGCAGGAGCCCTTACATTCCCATACAGCCATAACCTGTGCTCTTCCGAGCATAACTACAACTCATACTCGTTCCCAAATCCATGAACTCACTCACTCGAAACTCAATTTTCAAACCTCAAAAGGTCCACAACGTCTAAGGTCATCAAACTACTCAGACTACCAACAACATCCTGCTGACCACCATCGATATCCTGACTACCAGGGAATATCTCCAGAACTACACGTTTTGCTATCTCAACATACGCTTAGCCAAGGATCTCTACACTCCCATCCACTATGAACATGTTTATACTCCGTTTCGAGTACACGGCTCAAGACATAGCATGGCTCATGACGTATCTAATCCATCACACGGCCAGAACCACGTATACGAAGACTCCGAAGGGTTGTTACTATCCCTAATCCAATCACATCGGCTAATTTCCCAAGGTCTCTGACACTCCATCACTTCAACTCACAAGGTCAACCATAACAAAACTCTAACATCCACTAGCCTACTCTCAAGGGGAGCTAGTTTCTATAACCAAGCCATCAACTAGGCTTCATTTGTACCTGAACAAACGCTGCTCATATTAACATCTAACAGATGCGAACCGAGGCCAACCTCACACGGCTGAACCCAACTCACTGATGAGTTCCACAACATACCAAGCGATCGACGCTCAACCCATAACCCTACTTCTGCAACTGATAGCAATCGAGTCGCATAACAAAGACCCAAACCACAATCTGGTGGACAGGAATGAAGAAGGATGTGATTTGATTTGTTTCTCGATGCTTTTCTTGTCAGTAAGTAAAGGCGGAACACCAGAGACCTGTAGGATTATTACAGCAGTTGCCTGTATCTGAGTGAAAGTGAGAGAATGTCACTATGGATTTTGTATAAGGACTTCCACGCTCGCCAAAGGGATACGATGCTATTTGGGTTATAGTGGATAGGTTGACGAAGTATGCACACTTCCTCCCCATTTGAGTGAGAGATTCAGTGGACAGATTGGGTAGGTTGTATGTTCATGAGATAGTCTGACTACACAGAGTACCTGTGACTGTGACTATTATTTCTGATTGAGACCCACGCTTTACAATGCATTTTTGGCAGAGTCTTCTGGTGGCTTTGGGGATGAGCTTGACTTTTAGTACAATATTTCATCCTCAGACCGACGGTCAGTCTGAGAGGACCATCCAGATTTTTTAGGACATGTTGAGAGCTTGCGTGCTTGACTTTCAGGGTTCTTAGGAGGATCATCTGTCACTGGCAGAGTTTGTATATAACAACAGTTACCAGTCTAGTATTGGAATGGCACCGTATGAGGCTCTGTATGGTAGACCGTGTAGGTCACCAGTTTGTTGGATAGAGGTGGGAGGAACTGCTATTTTGGGACCCAACTTAGTACGAGAGACGACGGAGTAGATCATTGTGATTCGTCAGCGTCTGGTGACTGCTCAGAGCCACCAAAAGAGTTATGCAGATCAGAGGAGGAGATCGTTAGAGTTTGCAGTAGGGGATCATGTGTTTTTGAAGGTCTCACCACGTAGAGGGTTGATGAGGTTTGGCCGTCGTGGGAAGCTATCACCACGTTTTATTGGACCCTTCAAGATCCTAGAGAGGATTGGGGTGGTAGCATACTGTCTAGCCTTGCCACCTCAGTTAGCATCTGTGCACAACGTCTTTCACGTTTTTATGCTTCGGAGGTATAAGCCGGATCCGTCTCATCTATTAGATTGGACTGAGTGACGAGTTGATGAGAATGTGACGTATGAGAAACGTCCAGTGCAGATCCTAGATACAAAGGAACAGGTGTTGCGGGGGAGAATGATTGCGTATGTCAAGGTTCAGTGGCTTCATCATGGGGTTGAGGAAGCGACTTGGGAGCTTGAGTCTAGGATGTGTGCTAGATACCAAGACCTGTTTACCTCGTGACCTTGTAGTGAATTTCAGGGGCAAAATTCCTTAAGGGGGGAGAGTTGTGAGACCCTGCACCACTTTATTTTTTATAAATATAAATGTTGACGTGCTTCCTTCATGTTATGTATATCATCGATGCATGGTTTATGTTTTGGAGTTGTAGAACAGCATGTAGATGTGTTTTATGGTTTTTCAGACCTTGTTTAGGCTTGTTTGGTTAGCCTTAGAATGCAAAACCAAGACCTAAAACCCGTAGGCTCAAACCCTAGGGTTCGTTGATTGGGCTGCTTTATTCGGTCGACTGAACTAGTTTTCTTGAGTTCGATCAATTGAACCAGGGGGTTTGGTCTACTGAACTGGGCAGTGGAGCGTTTTTCGAGGAGCTTCAGTCGGCTGAAGTGACCTCTTCAGTCGACTGAACTGCCTTTTTGGCGAGCTTATAAGTATTCCAACCCCTGGAACATTTGGAAAAATGTTTGTTTCTTCCATTCTCTCTACCTTCTCTCTACATGTTTGACCTTCCCGAGCCTAGTTTTTGACGATAAACTTGTGGATCCTTGCTATCTACGCTGTTAGCTTCGCGCTCATCCGGTCAGATTCTCGTTCTGATGAGATTTGATTTTTGAGGCGTCGGGTTTTGACCGAACGAGGTAGAATTCTCGACCTATTGCTGTTATGAGGGTATTATATGTAATTATATGTGTTTTTACTAGGTAGAAAATGTATCAAATGTCATATTTTCTGTTTAAGCCTTATTTTTCTGATAGAAAGCATGTTGTTCACTTTTCTTGGCTTATAGTACTGTATGACACGTGGTAGTACAGTTTTTAAAGGATTTTCTTAAAAATAGTGAAAAATTGTGGTTTTGTGAAAAATCTCAACACTTGGTGTTTTGGAGGCTTGGAGCTCGCCTTCAAGGTTGAGTCTCAGGTTTTGAAATGTTTTGCTCAAAATGGGAAAAAACATTTTGAAAATGGTTTGTTGATCTCCAAGTTGATGGATGGATCCAAATACATGTATAATGTATATTTGTGAAAAGGTTTTGTGGTTGATGCTACAGTTCGATTTTTAAAAGTTTATCTAGATGTATCGGGATGACGTGTATTTGGCACGAGTTACCTTCAGTGTAAGTTCAGAAACGTGTGCAGCGTAGGTACTCAAGTCCTTCGGGTTAGTCCCTGTAAATTGAGGCGGTTGGGTGCTTAGTTCCCTCAGGTTGTCGCACGTAAATTATGCTTTACGTTGTGGTGCTCCGTATAGAACTTGTGTGTATCTAACCAGTCCCATGATGTATGGGGATTAGATACTGGGTAGGATTCTATCATTGTTACCTCTGTCTTGTGATGGAGTCGGTACATAGGATCATATTCTTCTTTTTTTTCCACGATGGTACATTCTGTGAGGGAACGATATTTTAGTTACTGTTTTACTTCAACTGTAAAATGTGTTTTGCATTGTATAAATGCTTAGTTGTGAAGGAAAAATTGTCTTGGAGGTTTGTGGGAAACGTGGGGTTTTATGACGTAAAACCTTTTTAGGTTCTGTGGTTGAGTTTGCTCCCACTCTATATGATTACATATTTCCTGCTTTACAGCTTTATCATCTATTTCTATTGGGCTTCGACTCACGGGTGGGATTTTCTGTACAAAACCTTTTTCAGGTGATGATGTGGAAGATGATCATGAGTAGCTCTGATGGTGCCCGTGGTTGCGAAAGACTGTTATAGTTTTTCTTTTTCGTATACCTATTCCTGAAGGCAAGTTTTTTACACCATAAGGCAATATATTGTATGCATGTTGGATCTGTATGCCTTTATTTATGGGAGATATCTTTTGTTAGGCATTCTATTGTTTTCAACAAGAAGTTTTGAATATATGAAAACCTGTATTTTCATAAAACCTAGTGTTTGGTGGATTTTTACGTAACCTTGGGTTTTGGGGCGTGACACGAGGGGCCGTCACACAACAAGCTGCTACACCTGATTGTTCAATGTTTAGGGAAGTGGGTTCAAGTTATTTTAATCAACAACGGTTCTGCTCTCAATGTTTGTTCACTACAGACTTTTTATTGTTTAGGACTGAAGATACAAGACTTCATGCTGAGTTCACAAGGAGTACGGATATATGATAACATGAGAAGAGACGTGTTGGGGTTAGTAAGTTTTGTGGTGGTAGTGGGAACACTGAAAAGTGAGGTAGAGTTCCATGTTCTTGATGTGTCGGTCTCATTTAATCTTTGTTGGGTAGGTCGTGGCTCCATGATCTGGAAGTTAGAGCAGTTCCATCAACCTTGTACTAAAAAGTGAAGCTGATCAAGGAAGGAGTAACCGTCACCATGCCGCATGAAACTGGCTTGCCGACCTCATTTAGTGACACTACCCTGCTCCTCGAGATCCAACATGGGAAGGAAGATCTCCTTCTAAATGGGTTCGAGTTCGATGAGACTAAGGCTATCTAAGTTCTGATGAACGAAGAGGAAAATTATGTAAATTCAAAGTTTAAAGCAATGAAGAGGGGTATGTCCTATTTTGTAAGAATGGGACTTGGTAAGCATTAGCAAGGAATTTTAGAACCAATCCTCGTGCACCACGATCACTATGAATACTGACTAGGGTATAAGTCAGAGTTAGAAGAACCGAAGATGGAAAAATATGGGCCAACGTTGAATGGACGCTTTATCAAAGAGGGGGATGATTTTCCTTATTACGAATTTTTCGAACCATGGATAGAAGAGAAGACTAACCAAAAGTTGTCAGGGCTGGAAATATTTCTCAGTGACTAGATGTCTGATAGTGAGGAGGATGTAAAAATATGGCAGATAGGATTCACTAAAAAATTACCGACAGACTTGGTAGTTCATTGCAAGGATAGAGATCTAAGTTCTTTCTTCGATGAATAGATGGCCCGCGTGCGTATAGGCAACGAAGAAGACAAGGACGTGATGATGATAGAAGTCGGCACACTTGCAGATTACACCACACTTATCATGGATGGTGCTAAAATGAAAAAGAGTCAGTCTTTTGAGTCTTTTTACATGCATGATGTAACAAGTGAGTTAAAATTTGAGTCTGTTAAAACTATTTTTATCAAGTCCGTGAACAGTGTTTGTAATGACGAGTCTACCGGGAATGCGTCTGTTGGCATCCTGAGCTCCTTTTGCTTTGAGTCTCAAGTTGTAACTCCTTTTGAAATCAATGAAATGAAATCGAATTTTTCTTAAATATTTTTTCTTGATTCCAAAGATTTTAATGAATTCGAAGAGGATATCCCCCAAGAATTAAAACTTTCAATTGAAAAAGGAAGGAAAAATGCGAGTTAAACCTGTAATTGGAGAAACTTTTTTAGTAAATCTCAAAAATAGAAAAGACCCACAACTGGTTCAGGTTGGTTCTACAATGTATTTGGAAGAACGTGAACAAATAATCTTTTATTAAAAGAATTTAATGATGTTTTTGTTAGAGGCAAAATTGCTAAGATCATTATTTTTGTAAATAATTTTTGGTAAAAATTAACTGGACAGAAAAATATCAAAATGAGCTCCAGATAAAACTTTTGATGATGAACAATCAAAATTAAAATACGTGCAACCACAGTTAATTTAGAAAAATAGCTTTTACCGGTCAAATCTTCAACAACGTTTTATTTTTCTGAGTTGAAGCTCCCGTAAGACTTTCTACTGTATTCTATTATGCAATTCTCGAATATAGTGTGGGCTATAATCTAACGAGAACTCGTACCGGTAGAACCTGGACAGCTTTAATCTTAAAAATATGTTATGAATATGGTTCAGTCTACCCGTAAGTTTATAGAGCTATAGTAAGAACCTGGGGAGTAATTATGAGTCAGACTTCTAGTGGAACAAAGATACGTATCAGCGGTTTTTGCAATTAAGCAAACCTCATAGCGGTATTTGCAATTATGAAAGCATTGTACTGGTTTCTACAATTTCTATAAAATACTAAATTACAGCTCACACCACTAAAGAACTATAATTGCACTCTGACCCACAATCTTAAGATAATCTGGCATTGAGCTCCTGTTATTAAATGCTTAATATTTCTCTCCACGTTAACATTCCCAATACCCACCAATTAAATTTAATTACAAACAATTTAATTTAATCGACATCTTGAAATTCCTTAAACCCTTCCGCTTAATTTATTTGACTGCCAGACAGTCAAATCCACCTGCAGGGTTTGACCCAGTCAATAATTAATATTCATCATATAAATAATACCGCTATATAACTCATCAGGAACGTAAACCCATATAAGATCGCACCCTCTAATGAACCAAAACAATGAATATTAAATATACGTAAATTAATAATTATTTTAGGATTAAGAGCATAAGCACTACTCGTAATAACTTTGGGGTGTGAATTAATTTATATAGTCAATATAAAATTAATTACCCAAAATCTCCCGTTCAATACACACAAAATGTACAAGCACAGAGAGTCAGAACAATAGACGACGCTATTATCTATTTTTCGTAACCAAGATAAGTCTACTAAAAGTTTATACTATAGTCGTACCGATATTATGTCTATTTTCATCAAAATCGTGAACAATAGTCGTACCGATATTATGTCTATTTTCATCAAAACCATGAACATAAAACTTATATAATCTTCAATAACTTAAAATATGATCTTCTGTGTGCAAGTCGTACTTTACATACCAGATTAAATACTATACAGAATAAATGACATCCATGCATAACATTAAAGAAATGATATACATACATTTCTTATCAAGATTCTCATAAAATAAAATATTAATTTTATTAAAATAAAATTGTATACTAAAAACATGATTTTCAGTATACCAACCATAACAGTTTTTACATGGACGTACGAAGATATGTCCGGTATAGATGCCAACATTGTACAACACCAAATCCCTTTTTATCTCGATGCTAAACATGTTAAACAGGAACTTAGAAGGATTAGGTCGAATTGGGCACTCAAGATTAAGGAGGAGGTTACCAAACAGATAGACGCCGAATTTCTTATGCTCACGGAGTACCCAAAGTGGGTTTCCAACATCGTCTTAGTACCGAAGAATGATGGAAGGATCCATATGTGTGTCGACTTTATAGATCTCAGCAGAGATTGTCCTAAGGATGACTTCTCTCTTCCCCACATAGACGTATTGGTAGACAACACCGCCAAGAATGCGCTCTTATCTTTCATGGACGGATTTTCAGGGTACAATTAGATTTTGATGGCGCCAGAAGACCAAAGAAGACTACCTTTACGACACCTTAGGGCACCTATTGTTATAGGGTCATGTCGTTCGAACTAAAGAACGCAGGAGTGACCTACTAAAGGGCTTCAACCACATGACTGCATGACATGATACACAAGGAAGTAGAGGTATATGTGGACAACATGATTGTGAAGTCCAAAACCTAATAAGGGCACGTCGTCGCACTAAGAAATTCTTTAACCGGTTAAGAAAGTGCAAGATGCGCTTGAATCCACAGAAGTGTGTTTTTGAGAGTTACAACAAGAAAGATGATTTGGTTTTTGATTACATAGCGGGGCATAGAATTAGATTCGTCGAAGATCAAAGCTATCCTCAAAATGACTTCTGTAAAGACCGAGAAGGACGTGAGGAGTTTCTTGGGAAAGACTCAGTTCATCAGTCGGTTCATTGCCAAGTTAACCACTACCTGCGAACCTCTATTCCGACCCTTGAAGAAAAAGACTAAGTTTCAGTGGGATAAGTAGTATCAAGACGCCTTCAACGCCATACAAAAGAATCTGCAAAACCCTTTAGTTTTGTCACTATTAGGGTTGTATACCAAAAATCTTAGATTTTATTTTGGTCTTAGTATTTAATTTTATTTTAATAAAATTAACTTTTCATTTTATGAGAATCTTAATGAGCAATGTATAAAAAATTATTTTTTTAATGTTATACAAGATTACCTTTATTTTGTACAGTATTTAATCTGGTGTGTAGAGTACAGCTTGCACACAAAAGACCAGATTATAAGTTCTTGCAGAATATAAGTTATTGTTCGCAGTTTAGATAGAATTGGACAAACCATCAATAAGACTGTAGGATAGAGTTTTAGTAGGCCTGTCTTGGTTTCGAAAAATAGATAATAGCGTCATCTATTGTCCCAACTCGCTGTGCTAATACACTTGTGTGTATTGAACAGGACCACATTGGGATAATTAATTTTATACTAATTATATATAAATTAATTCATACCCCAAAATTATTATGAGAGTACTTATGCTCTTAATCCTAAAATAATTATTTTTTGCGTATATTTAATACTCATTGTTTTGATTTAGTAGAAGGTGCGATCTTATTTAAATCTATAGTCTCGGTAAGTTAGATAGCGGTATTAATTATGTGGTGAATATTAATTATTGACAGATTTCATGTCTCGATTGTTCGGGATTGACCATACTCCCTTAAAGAAGCTTATAAGTTTTGATAGGACCAAATCCTACATGTAGATTTACTTATCTGGCTATTAGATAAGTTAAGCAGAAGGGCTTAAAGAATTTTAAGATGCCAATTAAATTAAATTATCAGTAATTAAATTTAATTGGCAAGTATCGAGAATCTTAACGTGGGGAGATAAGTTAAGTATTTAATAACAGGAGCACAATGCAAATTAGTCTTGAGATTATGACTAAGAGTGCAGTTACAGTTCTTCAATTGTGTGAAATATAATTTAGTATTTTATGAAAATTGTAGAAACCGCTGCAAGGTTTTCATAATACAAAAACCATAGAGAGATTTTCATATTTGTAGAAACCGCTGGATAGGTATCTCGGTTACACTAGAAGTTTAAGTCATAATTACTCCACAGGTCCATGTTGTAGCCTTATAAATATGCGAGTAGGCTTAACCAAATTTATAAGTTGTCTTCCAAAACTAAGGTTGTTCAGATTCTGCCGGTACCAGTTCTTGAAGAATCGTAGCCCACACTACGTTCGAGAATCACATCGAGAATACAGTAGAATATCTTATCGGAGCTTCAACTCAGGAAATTAAAGTTCGTAGTTAGGGAATTGACCAAAAAGTATTAATCTGAACTAACTATGGTGGCACGGATTTTATTTTTTATCATTCGACATGAAAAAGTTTTTCTCTGGAGTTTGTTTCGGCGTTTGCCCGTCCATTTTTTTTTTTTGAAAAATTGTTTACAAATCAATGATCTTGGCATTTTGCCTCCAACAATTGGTATCCAAGCCGTTTTGATTTTATTTATAGTTAATCGAGAGGCCGGGTAGATTTAGAACTGTACTAACTTTTTTTTTCATGCGTTCTAATCTCAGTTTTTATGATTATTATTTTCTTCATGTTTGATTAATGGTTAAATGATGATTATAATTATTTTTTTAATCACGGGGATTAATCGTAATTGTTTAAGCTTTCTAGCTCGAATGTGAACTTACGAGACATAGGTTTTTCATACAAAAAATTTTATTTGTTTTTAACTAGTATTTAGAATATTTAAGAACATGTTTGAATGACTATGAATATGAAGAACAGGCAGCAACATAACAAGCGACACCAACAATGGTTTTGAGTTTTTTGGACCACGGATCGAGGTGGTTTTTGCACGGTTTTGAAATAGTTTTTTTAAAAACATTTCTGCAGATTTTATTCATAAAAACAGCAACAAAAAGGGTTCAACAAATTAACAAAAACTGAATGGAACATTAGCTACCGGGGGCAGAAATCAGGGCAATTTTTTATGGCTTTTTGGTAATTTTTAAATAGATTTTGAGAAGGTTTTTTGGTATAAAATAGCAGTAAAATAGGCCTTAAAAACTGTTTAAAACAATGGCAAAAACAGCTCCAAACAGTGGCTGAAACAGCTAGCAGCAGCAACAGCCATGGGCGGCGGCAGCGACGGCCCTTTGGGGCTGTTTTTGATGGCTTTCAGAACTACATATAGCTGTATATTAGTTCTAAAAATAGCAAGAAATCAGAACTGAAACAACCACTGAACGAGGCTCAAACGGGTAGCAGCAATAGCAGCAGCGACGGCACTGCCCCTTCGAGGCCTTTCGATGTTGTTTTTGATTTGGTTTTTTGAAAAAAGATTAAAATTTTTTGTAAGAAATTTTTCAAAAAAAAAACAAGGACAAAAATGGAGTTCAGGAATAGCAGCAAAAGCCGCTAGAAGCGGCGATAGTGGTGCGGCGCCGATGGTGGCTCTTCCAGGCAGTTTAGCCAGCTATTTTTGGGTCTTACGAGGTTCAGGATATTGTTATATCTTATAACAATAGGTTTCACAGAATCCTGGTAGGATTCGGATGTTGATAAGCAGCTGTTTGAAAGGATTGAAACACTTGGTGCCTGTCTGATTGTAGGAAGCTAAAACTCACTTGAGTTTCTTTTTTATCATAAAACTAAAATATATACATAACTTATATTTATATTCTTTTAAACTACGTGGATGAGGTGTTAGCCCAATGGCTTTTTAATTTGATTATGATGATTTTCATAATTCATTTTCTAAGAATAAATGGCTTTAATTGGATAATATTTTATATTTTCAAAATGAAAGTGTTAACATATTTTGAACAATCAAAATTGACACCTTAGCCAAAAAAAATGACTTTTATCTCAAAAACTTTCAAACACTTAATCATTCTTTAATTAGAATATTTTTGTGTTGATTTTAATTGAAAATTAAGTTAAACACTTTTAAGGAAAAGTATACTTGAAGCTTAGGAAGTGTGTCAACACCCATTGATCAAATGGTTTGACATCCTAACTGTTTTTCAAGTTGATTTTTATGTATCAAAAAGTTAGTATCGACACAAACCATTTTTGTGTCAACACAAAAATGCCGAAGTACCCAGGACTCATTTTGAGTCGACACAAACACATCCTGTGTCGACACAAAAGGGATCCTCACTTTTGGTTTTTGGAAGTTTGGGTTGACACAAAACAACCAAGTCCTCCTGTAGATTTTTCGTGTCGACCCCAAGACAAATTGTGTCGACCCAAAAATCCCGAGCTTGCCTGCAGAATTTTGGTGCCGACCCCAAGAAAATTTGTGTCAACACAAAATAACCAAGACTGACTGCAGAATTTTGGTGTCGACCCCAAAGCGCATATGTGTCGACACAAAAGTACTGAGGCGCCCTACAGAGATTTAGTGTCAACACCAGAGACAAGTTGAGTCGACACAAAGTTGTTTCTCCGGATGCTGAAGTTTCAAACGAGT
>JAULJZ010104045.1:0-11788 GCA_032270985.1 Heliamphora pulchella | reverse complement strand
ACTCTAATAAATATAGTTTTAGAAAAAAAACATGCATATCAGTTCATTTTCGTTGATATGTGCAAAATAAAAAAAAAATTCACGACTCCGGTAACCGCTACCGTTACGCTACGGTCGTTACGCCCCAAAACCGCGTCATCGCTACCGTTACCGTTACGGCGACCGCTACTGCTATTTGAAACCATGATGTTCAACGCTATCCTGCTAAAGTCAAGCATTGAAAAATGGACCCCATTTTCGTAAATATAGAAGAAGATTGTAGCGACGGCCATATAGTTTACGGAATTGGAGCAACGAGATTGTAGACTTTTTTTTTTTTTTGAATATATGAATGTCGAAAATTTGTAACACTACAACTCTTACTGAAACACTCTCCGAACCCCCAAAAGTAGTTTTGTCCATTGATAACTGCCAATTATTTATAAGAAAAGCAAACAATGTATTTATACTTACTGAAAGTTCCCATAATTTATTCCACTGAATTCATCTAATAGTAATTAGCAATTACTTTATTCTCTAGCATACTAAAACTCATACTACAAAACATGAAGTTCTGTTAACTGCCAAGGAATAATGAGTATGAAATTTTATTCGTGCATGATTTACTTGTAAACAAATGCTGGAATGTTTTTCATTGAGGTTCGGTTCATTAGATCCATCCATTGAAGGAGAGAAATAGTCATTTAGGAAATCATATAAAAGGATATGCCAGAGGAGCTATAACGACATGTATATGAGAACTGCTATCCTCTTTCGTTATTCAATGGTTTTGTGAATTTTTTAACTTATTTAGACTGAAACTCCTGTCAACAGTTGGAGAAACCTCTTATTGAATGCTCAAATTACTTTTTGATGTTTTTGTTGAAAGCATAATGGTCAATCTTGATGATTCCATTTTATTACTATATGTCAGTAAAATATGAGGATGCATCTCTGCATTTGCCAGTATTTCCTTTTTTGAATTAAGTTTTGGTGTTCAAATTAGCCTATATATGTATAAATATAAGGCTGGCAGCAAAGCTGTATGCACGCAGTACTTGAATTGCCCTTTGACCATTAGTTACTGTCAAAGTGGTGACATTGAAATGTCATTACTTGGTGGGCTTTAATAGGTTATTTACCATGTTTCCTTACAAAAATTATGCACTTGATTTGGTTTTGTGGAGGAGGAATTTTTTATCATCACAGATACCAGCACAATCAAAGGACCCACTCCCTCTTTATGCTGCTCTTAAACTAATTTTAGAACCTTGGATTTTGGGCTATCTAACAGTGGTCAATCATATTATCTATAAATTATGATACGCTATTTAATATGGGTGGAAGTTTTGTAGAGTAATGACATAATGTTTA
Organism: Heliamphora pulchella; assembly: GCA_032270985.1. Taxonomy (NCBI): domain Eukaryota; kingdom Viridiplantae; phylum Streptophyta; class Magnoliopsida; order Ericales; family Sarraceniaceae; genus Heliamphora; species Heliamphora pulchella. Next base: position 10,435 of record JAULJZ010104045.1, on the reverse strand, counting down.
AACTTGAAAAGTTATTACATCATTGTTTTTATGTTTAGTTTTTTCTTTTCCTACTTTCAAATATGTAACTAATATGATCTGTTTAAATCTCATAAGAAGATATTAGCAGAACTGATATTGTTAGCAAATTATGCAGCATACTGCAAAGTTAAGCAACTTTCCCTTAAAAATGCTTCATGGGCTGTTCACTTATATACCAGTGAACTTAGAACTTAGCTCCTAGCTATTGTTGCCCCAACTTTGCAAATTTTCTGAAATGGAATAAATTAATAGTGAAATAAGGGCTGAATCAGAATTTGTTATACCTTGGCGCTATACATTTTATGATCATTTTTTATGTTTTAGAGTTAGTGTAATGATTGTGGTAATCTTAGAGACACGTATACTTTTGGTTGTTTACTGGTGTTGACAGAAGGGATGGTGATCATGAATGATGCTTAAGCACCAAAAATAGTGTACGGAAATTGAAGGCTAGAGAAGAAAGAGCCACCAAAAGAAAAAGAGAGAAAAATAATTGAAGGGCGGGAAGTAAAGGGAAATAAATAGATGGTTAATGATAGCTGAAAAGATAAAGGATATATAAAAGATATTTAGATTGAGGAATCACATCTGCTAGCAAGAAGAGTTGCACTTCTTAATTTAGAACAAAAGTCAATTAGACTTGAAAAGGTATAGGGGAGCAAGGTTAGGCAACTATAACTTTTGGTCTGAAGCGGAAAATGATGCATCACAAGTAATAAGATTCAAAATTGTATTTTTCCTTCATTCTCAAAATAAACCAAGGAAACTTGTTGGCTCTATAATCTTTGAAGCCAAGACACACTAAAGACTTGGAGATTTGCCTTTAAACCAACTAAACTCATAGACCAGACCCAAATTAATACGCCCAGAGCTTTGATACCTTATTAAGTTGCCAATTTTCCCATATGTTTAAGCTGTTGGCAATATCAAGCTAATAGCTGATTATCAATATAGGAACAATCATTAGGAAGAAAAAGGTCCTCGAATTGATTTGAATTATGTGCCATAAGGCCTGGGTCTCCATTTTTATTCATCTTTTTGATTTCTTTGGTTGTATTCTGCATGGTCCTGACTTTTCTGGGCATGCCAGCCTGTCTGACCTCAATAGCACAAACATTTCAAGTCGAACTCCATAAGCCATAAGGTAACTTCTTTTGCTTGAAACTTGGTTTCTCTTAGGCTAGAACAGAAACCTACTTGACCAGTTGAACCCTTAACTCAACAACCATGCTATTCGATGATTATAACACGACATGCTTGACACTTCCAATGTCACCATGGAATCCTGGGGTGGGGGGGCAAGATATTTGACTTCTCGGAACACGTATCATATCTACAAACAAAATGGCTCTGTGAATATGATGTTTCACATATCGTACCAATCTCTACAAATTCCATAATACAGACCTCGAGGCCGAATCCTATGATCTCAACGGAGGCTCTGTCACCTCTGATTTGTCAAACCAATGATAAAGGATCATCTATCCTCAAGTGATTGGACCTTCTTCCTCCAACCGTCCCTTTTAAGGGTTGATATAAACTTGCTACAGGGTTGATATAAACTTGCTACAGGGATCTTGAACAATGGTTCATCTTCCATACCTCCGGCTGTCCTCTCCACTGCCACATGCTCTCTCTCTCTCTCTCTCTCTACCTACTGTTGCCTTGAGCTCTCTGCTCCTCCATCTCTCCTCCACCTCTGGCAGTCCCTAGCCATTGGAGTTCATTACCGTCTTTCCAAAAGGACACATCTATCCCATTTCCACTCCTGCCACCTATAGAAGGCAATAGGCTTTACTTCGTTCGAACATAATGTAAAATAGGTGTATCTGTGTGTGTGAAAACCTTTGCAAGTAATTATGCTGCAAAGAATGACTTAAGTTGATTTGCATGCTTCGGGGGAAGTTTTGAATCATGACACAATTATGTTAAATAAAGGAAAAGCAGTTTCCCTGTCAGCTCAAACTCTTGTTAGTGTCTTCTCATTAATGATATTTTCATGATTTTTAGGAGATCAAGATGTTTTGGTTCTAAATGTGTTTTGATATCCAAAAGCATCTCAATTATGATTTTAAATGAATAAATCTCCAGTCGATTTCAGGCGCATACTTTCATTTCCTAAGAGCAAGTTATTCTCAATCTGCTTGTCTAAGCTGCCATATAGTTTTATAGGCAGTTGAGATTTGAATTAGATTTTCTTCATCGTTTTCATTTTTCCCTGGAACTTATCCATAACTGCTAATTGATCTTCACATGTTCTGATGGTGCAGTATTTTTTTTTTTTTAAATGCAGTTGAAATGAATCTCCTTTTTTTTTTAAAGTTTTGAGGGAAGATTTGTTAATACTCATCCTTTAGTCCTTTTTTTTTGGTGCTCTCACATATATATTGTTCCTCTTGAATACAAATCCTGTGACAGTATAAGTTCAATTTTTTCTGCTCCAAGAGTATTACTGTTTTATGATCAAGTAACTTTTGTTACTCTCTAAACAGACTCAGGCTGGAGTCTTCCCAACTTATCTACCTAGAGAAAAATACAGTTTCTAATTTTATGCTTTTGGCAGTCTTTTCAAAATAAGAGCTTTTGGATGCCAAGGGATGCAGGGTGTCTAACTGATGGAGACATCAGTTGTGATACTTCATCTAGAATTGAACTGAAGCGTCCTCACCAGTGGTTTATGGATGCTCCCGAACCAGAGCTATTCTGCAACAAGAAGCAGGTGACAGAAGCTGTTAGCAGCGGACCAATCTCAGGAATTTCAAATGCCAATGTTTCTTTATGGGACAACACTTCAGGTTTTCAGGCAGTCTCAGGACAATTTTCTGACCGCTTATTTGGATCTGAGACAGTAAGGACTTCCAATCTTGTTCATAGGAGCATCCCTACTGTCGGTACTGGGAATTTCAGCATGGAAAGAAAGGGTTTTGAGGATCAAATTGGAACTGATTCCTCGGTTGGTTTATCTATGTCACGCTCAATTGAAGATCCATCATGTATCAGTTATGGTGGAATTAGAAAAGTTAAAGCCAATCAAGCCAGGGAATCTGAAAATGGCATGACTGTATCAATTGGGCACTCTTATAGTAGAGGAGACAACAATACTGTTACCATTGGCACAGCCTATGGCAAGACTAATAATAACATATCACTGGGCCCAACTTACAATATAGAGGACGTGAATACCGTTTCAATGGGCCCTGCCTTTAACAAGATGAATGAAAACTTCATCTCAACGGGTCACACATTCAACAAAGGAGATGGCAGCTTCATGTTGTTGGGTCATAACTATAATAAGGGAGATGACAACGTCTTGTCAATGGGTCAGCCCTTTGACAAGGGGGATGGTTCGTTTATATCAATGGGTCATGGGTATGCAAAGGGAAATGGCAGTATTATATCTGAGGTTCCTTCTTACAACAAGGGGCTGGAGAATTTTATTTCAATAGGTTCTGGGCCTTCTGGCTATAACACAGCCAGTGAGAATTTCCTTTCAGTTGGTCCCTCTTACGATAAGGGAGGTGATAATATCGTATTGATGCGTCCAACTTCTGACAAAGCCAATACAAATGTCACATCTTTGGATGCCGCCTATGACGAGGGAAATTCCAGAATTCCATCTATGGGACTGAATTACAAGGGTGAGATCAATACTATTTCATTCGGAGGTTTTCAGAATGAATCCGAGACAAATCCCTCTAGTGGATTCATAAGTGACTATGATTTGTTGACAAGCCAACCCTCTGCTCAAACTTTGACAACACCTGGACTGGAAGACCCAGCTGATCACGCTGGTGCAATTGGAAGTGTTGCTCCGGCTGGAACTTCTAAAACCGGTGCCACAGTGAAGGGTAAGGAGCAAAAGCCACCTAAGAAGGTTCTTCCAAACAACTTTCCTTCAAATGTCAAAAGCTTGTTATCAACTGGTATGCTTGATGGGGTTCCTGTAAAGTATGTTTCGTGGTCACGGGAGGTGAGTTATAATTCTTCTGTTCTTTATTCCAACGGTAGTTTTTAATAATACTGACAAGTATTCATTTTCTGTGCATCCAGAAAAATCTTAAAGGAGTTGTAAAAGGGACTGGTTATCTGTGTGGCTGCGACAATTGCAAGTTCTCAAAGGCAAGTTACGCTACTTCATTTTGTTTATTTATTTATTTATTTATTTTTTATTTATTTTTTAGATGAATTTTCTGCCTCCTGAGTTTCATGGCTGACTGGTCATTCAAATTGTTCTATGTAGTCCCTCAATGCTTATGAGTTTGAGCGTCATGCCGGTTGCAAGACCAAGCACCCGAATAATCACATTTACTTCGAGAATGGAAAGACCATCTACGCAGTTGTCCAAGAGCTGAAGAGTACTCCGCAGGAGATGCTCTTTGAAACAATTCAAAACGTGACTGGATCCCCCATAAACCAAAAGAACTTCCGTATTTGGAAAGGTGATTTTCTTTCTTTCTCTTTTTTTTAAAGTCGGTATCATACCTTCAAAACAGACATGAGAAATGTTAGGCGTGTGGTGCTTGGTTTTTCCTGGGGGACGGGGGAGGGGGGCATCCATGATCCGACCCCACTTATGGAGGTGTTGCAGTTTAAATGTTTTTTTTTTTTTTGGTGAGACTTAGTCCATGAATTGGACGATGACCCGAGCCGGACCAGGGATATATAGTGTCGCTTCTGGTTAGAGTTTGATGCTTTGATTGTGTTGCCTCTCTCACATAGTGAAATCGCCGACACTCCATGAATGTAGCCCATGTTTTGGCAAATTACGTAAATCTTGTTTTTTTGTGTGATTGCAATTTTCTCTTGGTTGTTTTTTGTTTTCTGCCATAACAAGAAGTTGGCATTTTGTGACCCTTTTCACAATTTAGCTCAGTTGAAGATGCCTTCTTTCTAATTTCTGTCCTCATCTTTTCTGTTCTTCTCAGTGTCATATGAAGCTGCAACCCGCGAACTTCAGCGTATATATGGGAAGGATGAATTGATCATGCCATCTTGACGAGTGAACATGGCCTTCTCCAAACCGGTGAGGTTGTTTGACACCCTATCTGTGAATGAATAGGCCGTGGCGTACATCATTATGAACTTTTTGAATTGTCCGTCGGAATTTTTAGGTACTTGGATGATAGAAAGAAATGCTTGTTGTTATCTAGCTTTTAACCTTTTTGTGAAGTCTTTAATTTCTATAGTGTTTTGTGGATGGTATATTCGTTAAATTTGGATTAAAGCAATCGGATTCGTTGATTCAGACTCCCGAGATTCGCCGTGTATCAATTATTCTCTGTTTTGAGTGAAAATGTGCCATGTACATGTCAATTTAGGGAGTAGTGATTCACAAGATGTGTTAGAATTGAGAATATGAAATGAATCAGCTTGAACTGAAAGTCTCAAAAGCATCTGATTCCGGAAATTGGGTGGATGAGTCAATTCTGGTTCAGACCATGTTGACCATGATTGTATTTAAGTATTAGATTCATTTAATATATATGTGTATATATATATATATATATATATATATATATATATATATATATATATATGATTTTCTCAGATAAGAGTATTTTTGTATAATATGAGTGTTTATGTATGATTCTATAGTAATCTCGAAATATTAAATATGCTTTTTATGTGAGTGTCCAATGAAAAATGAAAAATGGAGAAAGTTAAGTCAAAGAAAAAGAAAAAAATTTATTTTCTCACATGCTAAGAAAATTTTATAAGGAAATGCTAGACTAATTTAATTTTCTAGTTTGAAAAGTCATCAAAATTGTAGGAAAATTTATACATTTTATTAAATCACCTTATGAGAAAAAATATAGTAGTGGAAGGATTATGAGTATAACGTAAGAGTAAAAAGGGAACTTGGGCAATTATGAAAACTATGTAAATTAAAAAACAAAGTCTTGCCTAATTTGTGAAAAGTTAATAACTAAGTTAGAGGGCTTAATAAGGATGTACAAAAAAAAAAATTTATTTTCAACACAATTTAAAATTTCCTTATTAAACGAATACTAAAAAGGTCTAAATTTTATTTTTGTATTTTTTATTATTATCTCGTTAATTAAACGAACCCCAAGTGTTTTCCGGGTTGGCTCCTATGGATTAATCTTTTATATATATATATATATTCATGTTGGTATTCTATGAAAAATTATTAAAAATTCTCGCATCAATAAAAAAACTTGAATATGATTGGCTTACGAAGAAAGTCAATCATATTCATATTGGTATTATATGAAAAATTAATAAGTATTCTCAGAACATGTTTAATTGATTAAATTAAATGTAAGATTAAATGAAATTGTCTTTTTTTATTTGAATGTAACATGTGATGGAATAATTTTGTGTATTCATTAGATAATTAATTTTATAAAACGTAAAATATACAATACTTAAGAGAATATGGTATTAATAATTTTCTCATTACTAATACAATTGAATTACTTATCTTGTGATATAATATATTTTTTCATTGTTAATTCGATTAATTAAACGGGGTTCTTGGAGTAATACATGACTTATGCTTTTGACAAATAAAAGCTTTCAATACACAAATGGGTCTTGATGATTAACAATTAAATCTATTGCTTATATATACCTACCATCAAACAAGGTCTAAGAAGATTATTATTGTTTCTCACCTAAACAATAAAAGTGGATCAATATTTTCTTACTTAAAGTATTTTTCGCTACGTCTACGAGTGAGAATACTATGTATATAATATCCCGTGTTATTTTGAAATTATTAAATAATTAATCATATTTTACTCAACAATAATATAGATATGTCAATTGGTGATAAGTGCTTCTTTATTAATGTGAATTTGTATATAGTACTTGATAACATAATATATATCAGAAGGTGAATTTGTATATAGTACTTGATAACGGAATACATATCAAAATAACAGTAGACAACGAAATTTGGTGCTCGCCTTACAAAATATATAAAACTCTTGCAAGAATTTATTTAACGTACAAAGGAAACTCTAATAGGGGTTCGAACAAATTAAGAAAAACGAAATGGAAATTAGGGTTGCAAGAATGTTTGGTTAACTTCAAACAGCTTCATCATTGGGGATTATAGATCTGATACTTTTGACAGATTCACGAGTCTCCATCTCAATTTGGCTGTCAACTTCTGTAAGGCCATTCGTGCTAACATGTTGATTACTTGGTGTCATTTGGTTATTGTCCGAGTTAGATGATGATTGTTTGTCTTTGCTTTTACCCCATATCACAAGATATAAGCCCATAACTATGACGATTGCTCCAAGAACCCTACAAACGATTCACCAATTTTAAATTTTCACTCATTAAAATTCTTCAATTTTGTTTCAAAATAACTATATATGTATATATGTATAATACTATGCACAATCTATACTTAATATATAAATGAAGATTTTTACTTGGTGTTACCCTAAATATGAAGCTGTGTGAGATTTTTATTTTGACCAAAATGCCCATCAAAGTCTTCACTTACCCTTTTTTTCTTCAACTGCACGCAATTTTAAAGCATAACCGCGAGCAATTTAAAAAGCATCCTATTTTACTATTCTTCCTTTTCAAATACATCAACCCTTTATGCCTATTCTTCTAGTTTATAAAAGGGACTCCTCACTTGGTGTGAATTTAAATTAAAACTTGCTCACTTTAGATTGTTTTTTTCATGAAAACTGTCTCTTACTAATGCAAAGTAAGACTGCGTAATATAGATCTAACGTGGTCCATCCCTCTAATTTCTCAGACTCTGCATATGCAGGAATTTTGTACACTAAACTGTATTTTTAAAAAAAAATATTTCATGACCACAATCAAATGGATGATCAAGAAATTTGTAAGGAATGGGTGCCAAAACACTGTTTGGTTGCTGTTTTTATTTTCAATTTTTTCAAAAAAATTCTTTGAAAATAGATAAAACATTTTTATTAGTAATTTTCAAAAAACTGTTTCCAAAAAATTGAGTTAAGAAACGACCAAAAAAATTGAAAATTTTAAAAACAATTTAAAAGTATTATTGCTTTTCTCTCTCTCGCAGAACTTGTTGCACTGAAAAATAACTCACAGTTTTAGCAACCAAACGCATTTTCTCTTTGTTACGCCGCTTACTATAGATCAAATGCAAAACAAAAAAAGGTCAAATGTATGAATTAAATAAACCCATGATGTTTTTTTTTTTTTTTTGAGAAATTAAAGGAAAGTGATCCATACCCTCCCATGTAAATCTGCTCAGCCAAAACAAGAGATCCCATGATTGCAACGATGACCATGGATAGAGGATTAAATGCGGTTACAAAAACCGGTCCTTTTTCCTTCATTAGTAATCCCGAAACGTAATAGCTTAAGCCGGAACAGATTATTCCCTGCATCCAAACATCATCATCAACGACCCGAGTTCATTTGCAAAATCTGCGGGGTAGAATTATTTATTTATGTGCTGTATAAATTTTGTATTCAATTTAAAAGTTTAAGTTATTAATTGGAAAAATCTCTCGAATATATTAAGTAATTATTTTTAAATTATTAGGTGGAAAAATCTCTCCGTTCATATTAAGTAATTACTCATTATACTCTCAATCCATATTGGACTAATATTTTCTAACACTCCTCTTAACGCGCATGTGCAACTTATTTTTTATTTTTTATTTTTGAATATATCATTGTATAACTTTGTTTGGTCTTTCATTCTTTAATGTAGTGTTTATTTATTTTTTTGGAATGAATTGTAATAGATCTTGGTATGATATCTAAGAAGCACGAATTTTTCTACAAATGAGACGTGTCATATCGCATATCTTTGTCGGACATGATACTATTCGGACACTTCTAAATTCTTGTCTAATACTTTTTAAGCGTATTTTAATTAAAAAATTAAATTTATAATGTCATATATTTCCTCGATACTTGATGTATACTTTTTGAACTCTTCAAATATGTCACATGTGATGAATTTCTTCATAGTTACAATGTTTTGCATTTTTTAAAATACAAATTATAAACACTAAATATATTTGGATGTATTTATAAGATAAAATATATAAATTTTTAATTTTATTAGCAATATGTTATATATGTTCAATTACTACCGAATAAATTATTTACCTATTTGATATATAATAAATATATACAAATATAAATTCTTAACGTGTCCTAAGTGTGTCGTGTCTTGTACGTTTTAAAAATTACTGCATTGATATTCTTGTTATGTCACGTATTCGTGTCCATGTTAGTTAATTTGATACCATGCAGAATATTTTGTAACCCAACTTAAACACTTAAATTATTAGGTGAAGAGGTGTATCGTGTATACATATTAGGCATGAGTTTGTGCTAAAAAAAAAAAAAAAAACTTAGTCTTTATTCAGCTTTGATCTTTTGTGACAAGAGAAATTTATAAAATATGTCCGTTTAAACTGAAGTTAAAAAAAAACTAATTAAAAAGATTTCACTAAAGCTTATTAATTAAGTACCACCTCTTTTGTCTTATCTTTTTATTTATTTGTTTTTGCTTTTACGATTCTTTGTGACGAAACAAATATAAAAAGTATATTTGTTTGGATCGATACTAATTATTTTTTTTTACTAAAAAAAAAAAAAATTCGTATAAAAAACTATAGACCAAATGCACGTAATCACTCATTACACTCGTAACCGATATGGGATTAATATTTTGTAATAATTAAAAGTGGGAGTGGGTTTAGAAATTCTTACACCATAAATGGCAGCCAAGAGTTTAGTGTCCCAGCTCAAGGACCAGATCGCCGTGTTTCCCCTTTCCACCATGAATGTCAGAGCAGTTCATTGCAGCGAACCCATCATGCATATCAGGGTGGTGAGAGAGAGGTCAGCTGGATATGACTTCAATGTGATTGCCTATAAAATTACAACCCTTTTTTATGAGCTTGTTTGTTATATATAGCAGAAATTATAAATTTATAGATTATATATATCTAAAATGATATGAACCCATTTAGAATAATTGCTTATTTGATCATGCATGTTGTTTGTTTTTATTTTTAGTAAATTTTTTTTATTATTATTTAATTAAACTATTATACTTTTTGACTTTTCTCGTCGAGAGAGCTGACAAAAGTAAAAAAATTTAGCCAAAATATAAAAAAATTCAAAAAAAAAACAAAAATAAGCTAATAAATTAAATTTTATATTACTTATTTTCATCTTTAGTGAATTTTTTTTTTATCTTTTGATAAAAAAATTTTTATTTTTTCGGTTCATCTCATCAAAGACAATTTGGATAAGTAGAAAAATTTAGTCGAAAAATCTATTTTTTTATAAATATAGTATACTAAATTTAGTTTATATTTAATTAGAATGCGATGAAAGATGAGATAAAAAGTGTAAGAGTTATTATTGCCCGCAAGAAGAGAAGATAAATTCAAAATCTTGTATATAT
>JAULJZ010104034.1:0-11788 GCA_032270985.1 Heliamphora pulchella | reverse complement strand
TTTATTAAATTTAATAATAAAAAAATAAAACAAAAATAATTAACATATTTATTTATGTCTCGTAGAGTTTAATCTCCCGGAGGTTTAACATGGTTGATACCCCACCTTCAATAGATATTTAATAAATTAAATAATAAAAAAAGAAATTTTTTTTTTAATATCTTCGTTTAAGTGAACTGACGTAGACTGACTCTTCCACCCTTAGTCCAGATGGTTCTAGTGTTTGAGGGTCGTGGGTCTTGGGGTCCGTGTTCCCGGGGGTCCTGAGATCCCGTGGTCCGGGGTCAACGGCCGTCCAGAGTGACTTGAAGTGGAGTCATTGAGGATGGTAATTAGCTCCCCACTTTTTGTATAGCGGGGAGGTATCCATTTCCCCTTCTCTGTTTGTGTTATGTATGGAACTTTTTTCTATTCTGATTAATGATGAAGTTCCAAAAAATTTGATACGTATTAAAGCTTCAAAACATGGCTTTAGCTTCAGCCACATTTTCTGTGCTAATAGTGTCACGCCCCAAACTCTGGGTCACGCGAAAAGCCAACGAACATCCACTAAAATCGTCCCAACACAAGAAGGGAATAAAACCTGAAAGCCAAAAAAAGATTAAAACCTTTGTAAAACGTACTACCGAGAGTTTATTTAATTTGAAAGAGTTGCCAAAAGACTACGTTTACGGTCCCACAAGTTAAGCCTTTAAAATGAAATACATTTTTCGGGTAAAGAAAATCTTTTATTTATTTTTTTAAAAGAAACTTAGGCCGTTCCAAAATCTCCCTCGAAGCACAATGGTTTGAATGAAATATAAACCATTGGAAAACCCAATTTGTAAACTGTTGCACAACCAATGAAAAACATAGTAAGAAACTATGAAAAACAATAACCAACCCATAGTTCCCTCTAAAGCATAAAACATCCATACATCGGCCCACGGCCACAAGAAAGCATATGCATTACAACATATTATAACCTAACATGAAACATATACAGCAAGGTATAAACTACCTAACAAAGACCAAACAACAGGGTCTCGTAAACAGCCACCTTCGGGCACCTCTAGATCACCCACAGGACCACGTCCACCTGAAAATGGTTTTACAACAAAATTCCACACCGTGAGCCGAAACCCAATAGAAACAGACTATAAAGCTGTAACGCAGGTTATGCAATCATAAGGATACAGACTTAACCACAAGAGCCAAAAAGGTTTTCCATACCAAAATCATAAGTTTTTCATTGGGCTAATACGAGCCTCAAAAAGATTTTACTTCATAAAACCCTCATTTTCAACCTTAAAAGCATGCATATCAACAGTACAGATGCCATGTCACAATTAAGGGAAAAATCGTAATCAAAACTTGATTTTTCACTCGGATCACACAACCGAGAACACAATGTTATTTTCCCACTCAGAACGCACAACCGAGGAAAATAAAATGATAAGCAGTATGCTCCACTCGGGCCACACAGCTGAGGAGAAAGAAATAAAATGAAATCCTATGTACTGACTTTGCTACACACAGGGACAAAGGTAACAACTATAGATTCCTGCCCATTATCCTAGTCCTGAACCACTGAAGGCCTGCTAGATAATAACAAGTTCTATATGGAGTCACAATAACGACGCCATTCACGGAGGCAACCGACTCTTTACGAATTTTCACGACCGATGGAGGAAGCGTCCAAAGCTTAATTTACGGGGATTAACCCGAAGGTACAAAGCACCTACACTGCGCACATTTCTGGACAGCCACTGAGGAGCAATAAAAGCCTCAGCTCATCATACCCACTGGCACGATACATCTATGGAAAAATTATTTAAAACCCGCCGTAGCTTAACTACGAAAATCTGTAAACAGTTATACATCCACATATATAAAAAGAGATCCAATCCATCAATATGGAGATCTACTAGCATGTAAAAACAAACTCCCATCAAAACGTTTTAAAAGTTGAGACTCAACCCCAAGGGTTAGCTCCAAACCTCCAAAACATGTTTTACTCATGATTTTCACAAATCTCCATTTTCAACACTACTTTTTGAAAACTACGGATATCAACACGTACGAATCTTGAAATAAACCAAGAAAGGCGTAAAAACACACATTTTACCCAAAAACCAAGGTTCAAACATGAAAACCACATTTAATGTATTTTTTATTCGGTGAAAACACATATAATTGCATATAACACCCTTTAACAGTAGTAGGGTCTAGAATCCTACCTCGTTGAGCTAAAAACTTGACGTCTTGGAAATTGAACCTCGATGAAACAAAATTCTATCCGAATGAACGCGAAACCCCCGACACCAACATCAAGGATTCGCTGTTAGTTTGCTGAAAATCGAGCCATGGGCCCATCAAATCTAGAGAGAAGGCAGAGGAAACCGAAACTTAGCTTAGAAGCAACCTCCTTCAAAAAATCTCCAGGCCTGATATTTATAGAAAAATGCCCAAAAACCCAGGTCAGTCAGCTGAAGCTTCCTGGTCAGTAGACTGAAATGCTTCTGGAAATCCAAAAACTTTCCACCAACATAGGCCAGTCGACTGGACCCTCCAGGTCAGTCGACTAAAGCACCAAAAAGCCCACTCAGTCGACTGAATCCTCATTGGAATTTTTCTCAAACCGTTTTCGATGACTGAACATGTTTTATAGCCCCGAACCAAACCAAACATGTCTCTAAAGCATCACCAAGGTCAAAAAGGTAATTCTAATACCTTAAACACTTGAATCATTCCAAAAAGAAATGGGTCGGGGTCTCACAAAGAGTATCCTCCTCTTCACCCAAGCATATGATAATAGTTGAAACTCAATTCCTGAAACTCTTCACATGTTCAGTGAAATTTTTCACATGTCTAAGGAAGCTTTTGGGCATATAATCAAATTTTCTTTTCCACTAATCTCTCGAGAAGAACTACCATTGGTATTAGCATTTGTTGTGCAAGAAAGGACCAGAATAATCACAAACAAATTCAAAGAGACAGATTTTATGTGCTTCAGCAATTTGCTTATGTCCACGGGTGACAGAATTTAATATATGGAGAAGAGATTACAAATCACCCGACTCTCACAAATTCTCTTTCTTAAACAACTTGCACACACTAATTATCTGAACATACAATCATATTTATAGGAGAGAGACAGAGACCAAATTAATCAAACTTGTGCTATCCGAGTTCAAACTAATCAAACTTGTGCTAGTCGAGTTCAAAACTAATCAAACTTCTACAAATCCATATTCTTCAGAATTCTTCAAAAAGTCAAATTAACATGGATACAATTTAGTAATCATGATAGACTAGAAATCTATCCCAACTCAAATAGGATTTGAGCCAAAATTCTCAACAATCTTCTCCTTAGCGAGAATCCATCTTCCGAACAAATCAACATATCAACGCCGCCACTAAATGCACTAAAAGTGCTCAAATTCCTGAATCAAACAAATTAACAGATAAAATCTGCATCCAAATGTGCTTCGTGTCGTAAAATTCACATGGGGTAACCATAGCTTCAAATCAGATATATTAGCAAATTAATGTTGCCACCAGATGCGCCCTGAAACGCCAAATTACACCCAAAGGTATCAAATTTCAAAAATTGAACAAATGCACATTTTACGTCCAAACCAAATATGAACCGGGTGGAGCGGCTACTCAAATTACCAAATTTTGTCAAATTTAAGCCGTATTGAAACTTAACCTAAATGACACATTTTATCATACAAACTGTCAGCATATTCCTTACCAACAAATGCAACTAGATAACCGACACAAAATTCATCTATTGATAAATTTCATCTGAGGACAAACTTTAACTGAGAACAAAACTCCACCTGAAGATAAAACTCCTCATGATGAACAAAATAGATTTTTCCAGGCGAACAAAATTAACTGTATCCGCTACAAAGCTCTCAAACCTTTGACTTCTTCAAAGATTCAAATAGATAATCCTTCGAATATAAATCAAATATACAAATAACCAACCCGAACCCAACAAACAAAATCCTCAGCAGATTCAGTCATCAAAACTTTTTAAAACTCCAGCACAAATAATATTCGGCGATTCAAAACGATTAAACCAATCATTTTTGCATGCCAATAAGGCAACATTGAATTTTAAATACTAAACTGATCAAATTTTATATCACGATTGAATTCGGAACAACCAAAAATGATGGGAACCTCTCTGATCTGGTTTAAAAAAAACTACTAAGATATACTAACTAGTCAAACAAGAAAGAGCAAAAAAATATAAAAAACGAGATAAATGGCAAAAAAAAAAATCAGAGCAGATCTGGAAAACGAATTGAGTGCGCAAATCACAAAGCAATCAACCAACCAGTGAAATCAAATAAAATAGGTTCCAATTATCCTCGTTGAATGAAATCAATAGCACTTATCCAATAATAGACTAAGGACCCGTTTGGCATACCACAAATATTGCAGGGACTTAATTGGAGTATGCAGGAGCGTCTGAACTCGATTTTTAACGTATAATATACCGTTGGAATCGTCTTGATGAGACAAAACTTCTAGTATGTTTAAAAGTAATTTTTGATCACTTTGAAATCTAAACAAAGAGCAAAAAACCAGCTTTAACAAAAGCTTTGATGCCACTTGTTATGCAAGAAAGAACAAGAATAATCACAAACAAATTTAAAGAGAGATTTTACGTGGTTCAGTAATTTGTCTATGTCTACGGGTGACAGAATTCAATATATGGAGAAGATATTACAAATCAATCGACTCTCACAAATTCTTTCTCTCAAACAACTTGTACACATTAATTATTTGAACATACAATCATATTTATAGGAGAGAAACAGAAACCTAATATAATCAATCTTGTGCTAGTCAAGTTCAAAACTAATCAAACTTTTACAAATTCACATTCTTCAGAACTCTTCACAAAATTAAATTAATGTCGATACAATTTAGTAACCATGATAGACTAGAAATCTATCCTAACTCAAATAGAATTTGAGCCAAAATTTTCAACAGCATTAAATGTGGTATTCCCTTTACTTCTGATCTTGGTAAATATCTTGGTGTTCCTTTATTGGATACCAAAACTTTTAAGAATCATTTTTAGTACATTAGAAAAAATATGAAAAGAAGTTGGCGGATTAGAAGATGGATTGTTTATCCTTAATGGGAAAGGCCACTTTGGTCCAACCATTTACAATGGCTATCCCTTATTATTCAATGCAGACTAATGTTGTCCCTTCTTTAGTGGGATAGTGTTACTAAAAAAAGAGTGTGCATCTTGTTAGCTGGGACATGGCTTGCCTTCCTCTTCACTGAAAGCTGATTAGTGAGAAGGATTTTAGTGGGTTCAAACGCTCAACAATAAATTTTTGAAAAATCACACCTTTCTTAATTAGCGTACTTCTAGGAAGGCCTCTCATATTTTGAAGAGCATCTTAAAAACTAAGGGTTTAATGAGTAGGGTGGAAATGGTTGGGGGAAATGGCAAGAATATTCTTATGTTGGAGAGATTGGTGGTGTCAGGAAGGACCCTTTGATCCTATGGTTCATGATTAGTTTCAAAATGAATGCATGTCTAATTTAATCACTCCAAATAAGGAATGAAACATCTCATAACTTAATCTCTATTTCACGACTTAATCTCATCTTTAGCCATATTAAAATTATTTGTAATTTGTTTGTTCCTTTTAGTGTTGATTTGGAAGATATGTCTTGATGCAAAGCTAGTAGTAATGGTTATTTCTCTATTAAGTCAGCATACATTGTGTTAACCTTAGACCCTTTATTTGGTACCAGTTGGAGTTGACTTTGGAGATTAAAATCCTCCAAAAGTTAAAAGGTTTTCTTTGTCTTGTCATGCATGAAAAAAGTTTAACTAATCTTTAGCATGTTGTGAGGAGGATATCTAACAACTCTCTTTGTCCCACATGTTTAAACTAGATTGAGGACCTACTATATCTTCTTTTTTTGTCACTATTTTTTGGAACAGAATCCCAAAAAATAATGATAGTTCGTACAAATTATACCCCAAAAAACTCAAGAAACCGATTTAAAACCATTTAGCATAATGAGATTTATACTTTTGAGATCTCTCTAGTTTGATCTCGTCTTAACACTAGAAACAAAAAGAGCTGGAAGAACCCGAATCAAAATTGTTGGATGCATGCAAACCAAAATTGACTACGCCTCAAACCTGCTGCCTTATTCTCGTCTGTCATATCACAAATAGATTGTGGAGTCTAATTTTTATGACCTAAAGCTCTATATCTTAGCTGCCTATTTGTTATAAATATTTTGTGCAACTTATGAAAACAATAGCTACAAGAGAACTTGTAACGATCTAAGTGAACCGCTGACTCAATAACTTGAATAAAGATCATAAAAACGTGGCTCAAAATACTTAAGCCAAGTTATTAGTAGTAGCCCACAAGTTTCTTTATATACCAAATTAAGTTTTTATCTTCCATCGATGCGGGATAGGGCATCATAATATCCCCTACTCAAAGACGCAACGTTCTCGTCGCGTGACCCAAGTTCTTCCCTTGGCTAGAATGTAGATAGTAGTTCATTAGTGGACACATAGTAACCTATAAGCATGCATAAGGTATACAACCTAGAGGCCTTTACCCTTCTCCGGAACTTCTACTTCTCTATCCACACCGCCGCGAAACCCTATTGGAAACTAGAGTGGCTCTGATACAATTTGTAACGATCTAAGTGAATCACTGATCGAATAACTTGAATAAAGAATCTAACAACGCAATTCAAAATGCTTAAGCCAAGTTATTAGTAGTAATCTACAAGTTTTTTTATATGCTTGATTAAGTTTCTATCTCTCACCAATATGGGACATGGTATCACAGAACTAAGTGACGTATAAAATGTTATGGAAGGAACCTAAGGTGTGAAAAAACCTGGGGTTCTTATGAAATTTTGGAAATTCAAATTAAAGTCAAACTAAATTTCTAATTCCAAAACTTATAACTCATTCTACTAAAGAATTACAGTTGTACTTTCGATCTTATTTCAAAACTTATTTCGAGCTTTATATTATTAAAAATTTATTTAACTCTTCACGTTAAGATTACAGTTACCCGTTAGTTAATTAAACTACTAATAATTTTATATAATCAATTACTTAAAATTCTCATAAGACTTTTCACTCAACTTGTTTGATATGTCGAATATAAAATCTACATACAAGATTTGACATAGTCAAATTTACAAGTTTCCTCAAGGGGGTACCATTAATTCCTATATCAGGGACATGATTTTTATTAATAATTAATATTCACTATACACATAATACCATGATCCAATTTAATGAGTATATTAACCTATAAAACATATCACTCTTTTATGAATCAAAATAATAATTATTAAATATGTAAGGACCCAGTCCCATTTAAATTGTATTTAATAAACGAAAGCATGTTGTGGTTTTTACGTGATGACGATTAAATGTGTAAATCGCATGTGAGAATTAAAACTTGAGCATGATATCGTTTGCTAACAATAATTGTATGCTTAAAAGTGCATGAGAACTATTGTCGTGGGTTGTTTAGGTGAGCCTTGTGGTGTTTAGCCTATGATTCGATTCTTTTACACATCATTTGTTCATGGCCCATTTCAGCGTTGACTGCTCGATCGGTCAGGTGTCCGCTCGAGCGGCCATGAGTTCGCTCTAGCAGACGGTCGGCAACTAGACTTTAAGTAGTGGGTTAAACATTTCCTTGTCATTCTTTTCATCCCCCCCTCTCTCTGGAATAGAAGTTGAGTCCTAGAGTTGGGTTTGAAGAGTTCTTGGAGCCCTTTTTTCTTCTTTTGAGTAGATTCCTTGCTTCCCCCTTGGTTAAACTCCATTGGAGAATTGAGCTTGGTGTTGGAAGCTTTCTTCTCGCCTTTCGATCGGAGATTCTCGCGGTTGAAGCTTGCTAGGGCTTCTTTCTTGTGGATCTATTATCAAAGCGGCTGGATCTATGACTATCCTTGAATATCTATGTGATATGAGTTGAGTATTTAAAAATATAAATATGAAAGTATGAAAATAGTGTTTTTGAAACCCTAAGTTAGGGTTTGTTGTTAAAGCAAGTTAAATCATAAATTTGTGGATGGTCTAAGGTGAAGCCAAGGTCCCTCCTCTCTGGTGGTTTACCGCTCAATGACCGCTCGAGTGGTCGTCGAGCGGACCACCCCCAGTGACCATATCCACAAAAAACTGATATTTTTCCTACTAACCTTCATGCTTGTGAAATTAAAGGGTTTCAACACTTGAAATATATGTAAACAACTCCCACAACATTGAAAAACAATCAAAACTACTTCTGAACAACCTCCTGTGAAGATCATATAGAATCAGATTCGTCCAAACTTATGAATTTTATCCAACATAAGGGATTCATTAATATTCAATCCAAAACTTGCATCCAACACTTAGAACATGGCTTTATGGCCTTACAGCCCTCTAGCATTTGAGTATAAAACATAATCAACATTTACAAAATGGAATCGATACTAGAAAATTATCGCAAAAGAGTTGTATTTAACCCATAGACCAACAACATGATAACAAAACATGCTACAATACATCCTCAAAACCTAAAGATAAAATCAACATCCCGACCCTTGATACTAAGCCACGGGATCCCCTCCAATACCTGAAAGGAGTTGTTTTGAACAACGTGAGCCGAGACTCAATAGGATATGACTAAACAATTTATGGACACTTTACAATTTATTGACTTACTAAACACCATGTAACCACATAACCAAGAATGCAACATCGGCAAGGGACGCCACAAAGGCAAAGGATGCCACACAAGCAAGAATTTGCTACACAGGCTAGTTACGTCACATAGGCTAAGGTTGCCACATAGGCTAATTACGCCACACAAGCTAATTACGCCACACAGGCTATGTTTGCCACGCACGCTAATATCGCCATACAGGATAACATCGCCATATAGGCTAAGATCGCTACATAGGTTAATTACGCCATACAGGTTAATATCGCCATACAGGCTAAGATCGCCACACATGCTAATTAATAGATAATTTCACATTTACATAGATTAATTGTAAAGCTATCACAATCATCATAATGCAACACATGCGTAGATTTCTCAATCTCATGGTTAGGAACTAACCACTTTTTATCAACCACTCAATTTTCAACACATATTATCACCCAATCTCCAATTTATATCACAATTTCATAATTTCTCATTTGATAATCAATTAATATATCAACCCACAACCTCTAACTCTCCCAAATAAACTAGGGTTTCCAATTCTAACACATCTTATATGATCTTTCTTATAAAAGAATATTCAATCACAAATTAGACTTTCATTCAACCCAATTTTCAACTCTCAACTCACATATACTCCATATAAACTAGGGTTTTAGTTTAAAATGAAGATCTCATGCACTTTTTCAAAGAGAAGTTCAATTAATCACATATCCTTCACAAACATTCAAGAGGAGTAAAAAATCCCACTTCGGTGAGTTAAAGCTCAAAACTTTAACTCATCTAGAGTACCCGAACTTGCCAAATAAAAATTCAATAGGTTAAAAGTGTTGCCCTTGTCGAGTAGAACACCTTTTGTTATGCGATAATGATCAATTCCAACCCCTTGGTCTTCAAATTTTAGAGAGAATGAGAAGGAACTCAATAGAGCAACAATGGAGGGAGAAGGAGAGGGAGAGAGAGAGAGAGAGAGAGAGAGAGAGAGAGAGGAGAAGCAACTTCTCCAACAAGTTAAGGCACAAAAACCAATGCCACTAACCCATGTGTAAAAATTTCTCTCATATGTCCATGATGTATTTAATTCACATAGAAATATTCAAATTGTCTCGAAATTAATATTTTTAATTTTATATTAATTTAAAATTTTTATTTTTTAAAATTACTGAAATTTAAATTATCATCGAATTAAATTTCTCGGGCCTCTACACACACAATCAGTTCAACAAATCTTATTAAAAAGTTATTGAGCCCACTGGCTACATATATATAATAAGTATACAAGCTCAAAATTAATACCACATAGGTAAACTACCATGTAAACATTTAATTACAAAATTTAAAACGGAACCAGATCTCACAACCTTCCCCCTTAGGGAATTTTTTCCTCGAAATTTGAAACACGTCAAGATACAAATTTTTTTGAATATTTAGAACAAACTTCAGATTCATGTTCCCACGTGACCTCCTCGATGCCATGGTGGAGCCACACCACTTTGACATAGGAAATAGTCCTTCCTCGCAACACTTGTTCTTTAGAATCTAAGATCTTCACCGGTCGCTCCACATAGGAGATATCATCCTTGACTCTTAATTCGGTTCAATCAAGCACATGTAAATTCGATTCATATTTTCGCAACATTGAAATATGGAAATTATTATGCACTGATGATAATTATAGAGGTAAGGCAAGACAGTAAGCCACCTCTCTAATCCTCTTAAGAATATTAAACGGTCTAATAAATCGTGGCGATAACTTGCCACTCCGACTAAATCTCATCAAACGTTTTCGTGGCGAAACCTTCAAGAACACATGGTCTCCCACCTCAAACACCAAAGGTCTCCTTCTTTTATCAGCATAGCTCTTTTGACGACTTTGAGCTGTTACTAAATGTTGGTGAATGGCGACAATCTTTTCAATCATCTCATGTATTAGGTTTGAACCCAAAACGGTCGCCTCTCCTACATGAATCTAATAGATCGGTAACCTATAAGGTCTTTCATAGAAAGCCTTAAAAGGCGCCATCTCAATACTCGACTGATAATTGTTATTGTAAGCAAGCTCCGATGGTCCTCCCACGAAAGTCTAACACACATGCTTGCAACATGTCTTCCATTATCTGAATCATATGTTCGAATTGACCATCGATCTGGGGATGAAAAGCAGTGCTAAAGAGCAAATTTGTCCCTAGGCCAACTATAAACTCTACCAAGTTGCATCAAAAAGCAACCTAAGCCATCGTGAGATGCATCACAATATACCGTATAGCCTAATCCTCGCTCCAGGATAATTAAGATAGGCGCACTAGTAAACTTCTTCTTCAATTCTTGAAAAGTAAGCTCACAAGCTTCATTCTACACAAACTTATGTTGGGATTTAACGCACACAAATCCCCTACGCGGCAGAAATAGGAGCATAGGCTATGATCCACACAAATCAAATAGAGAACAAGAACATCCATAAGAATACGAGAATTTATATGGTTCGATTGACTGTCTACCCCCACGGGAAAGAAGAAACAATCTAATATATGTCAATATGGAATACAAGCTTCACTCTTTCATTCACACAATGTCTATGGTCTCAAACTTAAGCCTCTTTTTCACTCTCTTTCTCTCTCTGTACTCTTCTTAGCTTCTAACCTAAGCCTCTCTGAGTGTATAGACGACCTCTTTAGACAATCACACGATTTTTTGAAACATAAAACCCTTATATATGCAGCCACTAGGTTTAAAACAAACCCTAACACCGCAAACTGTTCTGCGGCGGGTCGCTCGAGTGGACCCCTGACCGATCAAGCAGTCACTAACCTAAGACCTTCCTGTGTAAATGCCACGCCCCGTAACCCAGGGTCACGTGAAAATCCACCAAACACCAGTTTTACAGAATATAGGTTTTCATACATTCAAATCTACCTGTTAAAATCACAAGAAAATCCAATATGCATCTCTCATAAACAGTAAACATCTTGTATAACATGTATAAGTATATCGCCTTATGGCGTACAAAACTGCCTTCAGGAATAGGCATACCAACAAGAAGAAAAACTATAAAAGTC
>JAULJZ010104023.1:0-11788 GCA_032270985.1 Heliamphora pulchella | reverse complement strand
GGGGGGAGAACGGTGGTTTTGGGGGGAATGGTGGTTTGAAGGGTGGTTTTGGGGTGAAATGAGCAATTTTTGTTAAGTTTCAACGAAAATTTTAATAGTTGGGTGCAATTGATGTTAAAATTAAACCACATGGGAGGTTAGTGCTATTTTTGAAACCACAGAAGGGGTCAGTGATTTTGTCAGAAACCTTAGGGGAGGTCAATGTAATTTACCCTATATTTTATTTTCATGTAAAGCATGAATATTCTTTCTAGGGTCGTATGATAGAATAAACATTATTAGAAAATATGAATATATGCGACTTTTAATAAAAAATGGTATATAGATTGCATTATGTAAGTTTTGTGTATTCTATTTTCTCGTGTATTTGCACTCACGCATACACTTGCTTAGAAAATCACTACGTTGTCCTTAATAGTCACGGCTGTAACCCCTGGTTGTCACGGCTGCAAAATTTTATATTATGTTTGTAAGGACTGCCATGTTTAACATCCACGCCCGCTAGGTTTTCCTCACTTTTGTCTTGGCCACAAATTTCTATTGCAACATTCGTGAATTTTTTGATAAACCATTAGCTTGAAAATTGTATTTGAACTTTCTTTCATCTCCATTTAGCCTTAAATGTAGCATGTTAGAAGTCTCTACTGTTTTGCATGACCCTTCTAGGATTTTCTTCTTTCTTTTAGAATGTTTCTTGATTCCATTCTTGTGCTCATTTGATTTTGACAATAAATGTAACATGTTTAGAAGCAACAACTATTTTGCATAACCCTTAGGACTTTGCTTTAAAATAGGATTTTGTTTTATTTGTTCGTTTTTGCATGAACTCTCTTTAACCACTTTTTTTGTACTTGTTACATTTGAAAATTTTAAAACAAGAAACAAAAAAATAATAAAGTAGAGACCAATCTAACGGTTGGGTGAAATGGATGCCTAACACCTTCCTCTTTCGTGTCTTAGCTCTCGGACTCTTTTTCAATAGTAACGCAGACCCGTGACCTATTTTGTTTTTCTTATTTTTTCTCAAAAATTAAGTGGCGACTCCGTTCTTCACATGTTTGGATATATAGGCCTTTCTTTTTCTAAAAGAAATTTTCTCTTTTTAAAAAACAAGTTCTTAAGCATGATTATCGTTTAAAAATGAGAACAGTCCGAACCTTCTTTCACACATCTATTAGTGATAGTAACTTTAATTTTCTTTTACACATGATTTTCTCAACAAACTCAACAACATGAATTGTTCAAATCATCAAAAGGCGCTAGCGTGTGCCTTATAAAGGATTGGAGACCTATACAAAAAAAGATGTAAAACTTCTATGTAAAAGAGTCATCAAAAATCAAAAATTAGTTTCCACCCACCAGGAAAAAGGGGGAGAAAGAGCACTAAACTTTTTTCAGCAAGGATTGTCCAACTAACAATTCACTTTGGTTCCCAAGTCTCTCAAATTACTCATATCTCTAGCCTCAACCAAAAATAAGACAATAAAAGGAAAAAAGAAAAGAAAAAAAAAATTTCACATATCGATTGCGACATTAGAAATGCGAGCGAGCAAGTGAATGCAGAAATAGATGATAATAATATTTTTGTTCATAATTGCCCTAAACGATGCCGATATTTACCAAGTTTAGATGAAATACCATACCGTAAACACAAGCAACTATTATTTTTATTAGACAAGACCAAGCACCGACCTCAAATTAGTCGATTTTTTTGAACAGCCCTAAAATTTAGAATAACTTTATGCATTGAGCTTCGCCTCCCATCCTGCAATCACGTATTCTTTTGCAGCCGCAGTTTTCTTAAAGGACTCTCGAGAGAAGAGCAACTGCATGTATAGCATAATGACACAATGTATATGAAATTTCATACTAATTAACAAATCACAAATTAAAATAAAACTTCTCAATTTATAAGTAAAAGAATGTTAGGCTTATAGAGCTTGATTATTTTTTAGAGTCTTACCAATGACCTAATCCGTCCCAAAAGCATCGCGGATTAAAATAATTTTTTTTAAGGTTAGTCTATAGTGCGGAGGTGAGGGACGTTAGGCCCGAGCCTGATTTGATCCGTTTTTATTTCTGACATGATTGCGGGTCTTTATTTGTTATTTTGATTAGTGTTTGATACTCTTGTAACTTTGAACCGCTTTCTATCCTAGTGAAAGATGCCACAACTTTATAGATATATCCTTAATTTTAGGTGAACCACGAAAATCGTGTCTTCTGCATGTGTAATTGTTCACTTCTTGGTGGTTGTTTTTGCTTTCTACCATAACAAAGAAAACCTTAATATGTTTAAGCTATATTTTGATAAAGAATGTGCATATAAACTTGTACAATTGCATTCAATTATATATCCCTTACATTTTCTAGATAGTCCTCAAAGGGTTTAAGTCCTCTTTTCTTCATTCATAAAAGTCATATTTGAAGTTTCGGACTGAATTAGTATAGATTCATATTTTAAGACTAATAGTCCTGAGATATCAAATCTTTCGGATTAAGAATTCGTATTTTTGTTCAGTATTGTGTTTGTTTACCCTTGAAGATAAATACTTATTATATGGCCTTGTTTTTGTAAAAGATTGGATATGAATTATATTGCGAAAAAATACCACTAGATGAGAATATCATAAAACACACCCTATTTGGTTAAATTTTTTTTGCTTGTTTAGCCGACAGCATCCATTACATTTGCAAAAATAAGGGAGACAGTGAGACAAATTTAGAATAATAAATTATTTATTTTTAGTTATGATATTTTTATATTTTTACATCAAAGATATTTTACTTTACTAATTCTCCTAATCAAGAAGAATAAAAAAATGATAAATAAAAATAAATTAATAAATTATTTTTGTACATGAATGTCGTGGGTAAATTTGTCATTTTCTACTTAATCTCAATTCCATGACTCCTAATCTTACCTCCCCCTTCTCCATTGGTTATCCTCAATTTGTTGAAAAACAAGTCCGATCGAATAAATAATCCGGATGAATGTTTATGAAAACAAACATGAAATTATAACATGTTTTGGAATAATTCAATCCGACCTTGTTATTCGTCACTCCAAGCATGGCCATAGAATACAAAATATCTTATCCCGGACTATGAAATATACTATTGGCAGGCAAACAACAATATATCTCCATTATCAGTCAACACATTAGTTCAAAATGAGAGTGGGTTTAATGGTATGGGTGTTACTCTTTTAAATGAAATGTGAAAATTTTAAATATTATTAAGTGCAAAATATGAAAGTAGGTGCGTCTTTATTTGTTAATAAAAAAAGGAAACAGATGACTCTCCTTTTGTTCATTACAAACATGCCAAGAAACTTTATATAACAAAACCTTAGCCCCTGTTTGGAAATATCAAAAGACCTTAGCTTTTAGGAGGTTCAATTTTTTTAAGAAAAAAGATTAGATTGTTTGAGATAATTTGTTTAGAGTAACTTTTTCTTTTTTGCCTTTTCTTGAAATATCTAATATACCCTTATTTTTTCTTTTTAAGTCACGGTATTTGGGATACTGGGATTTGCTTTATAGCCTTGTTGTGCTCGATAATGTTTCTTCAACTATTCTAGAAGTAAAAAAAAAAAGAAGAAGAAGAAGAAAAGCTAATGGCATTTTTTGAGATGTTAAACACTACAGCTCAAAAGTTATTTTTTAATATAAAAAATCAACTTTTTTAGAGATGCTAAATTGTACTATAGCTTAAAAGCTATTTTTTATATAAAAAGTTAATTTTTTAGAGATTCCAAACAAAGATTTAGATCAAGAAATAGATAGCCATCACACAAACTTAACAAAACCAGAGCAGCAAATGGCATTAATAGACATAACTGCATATATACCTTCATGTAATTGTGGAGATGAGTCAAGTTTTCAGGGACTTTCCAGCCCTTGAAATGGGGAAGAGCCACATCCAGGTGGTACAACTTTGGTGCCAAACTCAAATCAACGGCACAAATATTTACCCCGTTAACGTATGGTCCCTGATTACACAACCGAATTAATTAAGATTATAACTTTAAAACATATTGAACTCCTGAAAATTTTAAATTAAGAATATTTAGACTCAACCAAAAAGGTATCTAAAAGGTAGATATAGGTGTGTGTGTATAGCTAAGAAATACGAATACTTCTACGAATCTGGTGGTCGTGTGAGACACTCATGTCAAACTCGACACTCTTTGAACGCTTCTAAATTCGTATTGGCATTGTCTAAACGTGTCATAATTAAAAAAATTGAATTTATAATGACATACACTTTTTTGATACTTGATGGATACTTTAATAACACTTTTTGAACTCTTCAAATATGTTTCATCATATGTGATTAATTTTTTCATAGTAATAATGCTTTGTATTCTTCAAAACACAAACCGCGCATACTAAAAATGTTTTGGAACATTTATAAAAGAAAATATAAAATTTTTTAATTTTATTAGTGATGTGTTGTATATTTTCAAGAGAAATTTTAGTATGAGTCATATTATCAATTGATAATAGTGTTGTGAATTTCAAGTTAAGACTCGACTAAATTCAACCCACATATCACAATGTTGAAGAATATAATCAAGCCACAAATGAATAACAAGCAAGAATTAAGAACAAAAATATCCAACCAACAATGCACACACGAGTTTTACGTGGTTTGACAATGGTATCTATGTTTACGAGCTCACACTTTCACTATTGATCAATTGAATAGGGATACAAGTATTTAGGGGCTTCAGAGAGAACTTTAGAATATAAAAATACGGCTTAACACACTGACGGCGCAAACCCTACTCGTCAAATAAAATACAGTTTTCTCACATCAATTTTTGTTGCAGACGGACTGAGATACCGATAGCAGCTCTTGACCGATCGATCAGTTTGTCCCAATATGGAATTTTCTTCACCTCTCCAACAAATAAAGTTTTAGTCACGTACCAATTTTTTTATAATTTTAGTCACATGCGATAAGTGATACATTTATCTGTTCCTAAAACTGAGACATTAGTTAAATAAAAATGTATCACTTTCCATTCTGAACAGTTATAATAGCTTGATAAATGTATCACTTAGATTTTTTCGCTTGTTCAAAACGGAAAAGATTAACTCTTAAATAAGAACAAATTAGACATAATATAATTATTCCAAATTTGATAGGATTAAATCTTTTAAAATAAAAATTGATGAACTAAATCTTTTATGAGATTTAAAAAAATGACTAATCTTTAAATTTTTCTATTTTCAATCATCATTGAATAAATCATTTACCTATTTGATATACAATAGATATATAAAAATATAAATTCTTAATGTGTTCCAGTCCCAATTTCAGACGTACTGTGTCCTGTATTCCTGAAAATTGACGTGTCAATGTGTTCGTGCCGTGTCGCGTGTACGTGCCCATGCTACTTAGGTGTGTAGATATGTTAAAAAAAATGAGTCAAAAAACAACCCACAAGTCACTTTTTTAATTTTTTTCATATATTTATTGATTTATATATATTGATTTTTCATATTAAGTATTTGTTTTCATTCTTAATAACTTGGCTTCACATAATAACTATAAGTCACTTATATAGTTTTAGTATATTATCTCTAAATTTAATACAAAAAGTTTATACCACCCGAAAAAAATAACCGAAACAAATGACTGAAATTGCCATGTCAGCGTTTGAAATAGAAAAAAAAGGAATATATCGTTTTCGTCAGCATCTGAAAGCGCGGTTGAGACGTCGAAGCGACACCCCATTGTTCTTCCTGTTGAGGCACGACTACCAAAATCTTTATTTTTACAAACGATTAACGAAAAAAATTAACTGGACGTACAAATACTAAAACGGGTTCCAGATAAAATTTTTGATGACGAACGATCAAAATAAAACCCATGCATCCGAAGTTAATTTAGCAGAATACATTTTTACTGGTTGAATCTTCAACTATGATTTGAATCCGAGTTGAAACTCCTATCAGATCTTCTACTGTATTCCCTTATGCGATTCTTGAATGTAGGGTGGGTTACAATCTATCAGGAATGCGTACCGACAGAATCTGAGTAAGACTACCCACATATTTATAGGGCTACAGTAGGGACCTAGTGAGTAATTATGAGTAAGACTTCCAGTAGAACACATACACGTATCAGCGATTTCTGTAATTAAGTAAACTTCATAGCGGTGTTTGCAATTATGAAAAACTAGCAGCGATTTCTGTAATTTTCATAAAATACTGAATTACAGTTCATGCCACTAAAGGACTATAATTGCACTCTGACCCATAATCTCAAGACCATCTAGCATTGAGCTTCTGTTATTAAATACTTACTATTTCTCCCTACCTTAAGATTCTCGATATCCGCCAATTAAATTTAATTACTAAAAATTTAATTTAATCGATATCTTGATATTTCTTAAACCCTCCTGCTTAACTTATTTGACCACCGGATAATCAAATCCACCTACAGAATTTGGCCAAGTCAAAACTTATAAGCTTCCTTAAGGGAGTATCGTCAATCCCAATCTTTCGGGATGTGGATTCCGTCAATAATTAATATTTGCCATATAAATAATACCGCTATCCAACTCACCAAAAATATAAACCCATCGCACCCTCTAATGAATCAAAACAACGAATATTAAATATATGCAAATCAATAATTATTTTAGAATTGAGAGGATAAGCACTATTCATAATAATCCTGTGGTGTGAATTAATTTATATAGTCAGTATAAAATTAATTACTCCAAATGTCTCGTTCAATATACACAAAGTGTACTAGCACAGAGAGTCGAAATAATAGACGACGCTATTATCTGTTCCCCGTAACTAAAATAGGCCTACTAAAATTCTGTGCTACAGTTGTACTGATGGTACGTCTATTTCCATCTAAACTGTGAATATAAAATTTATATTCTGCAAGAACCTAAAATTTGATCTTTTGTGTGTAAATCTTACTATATACAACAGATTAAATACTATACAGAATATTGGACATTCATGCATAACAAAAAAATAATATATATATACTACTCATAAAGATTCTTATAAAATAAAAAATTAATTTTATTAAAATAAAATTAAATACTAAAAATATAATTTTTGTATACCAACCCTAACACTTCTCACATCGTCCTTCCCCCTTCATGTTCTTCTCCTGTTGGCTGAACCGCGCAATTCCGTCAAGTTCAATGGCGACGCCCCTATCGTCGAGTTCAAGTTCGTCATCTTCCTTGTCTGGCTCATCCTCCGCTCCACCAAATCCTGTTTCATCCTCATCGACGCCAGTGTATACTCTTTCAACGTCTCGTTGAAAAACATATAATGATCATACCTCAAGTAACACCCATGGTAGAATAGTCTCATGCTGCAAATCAATCTTTGAAAAGCGAGACAATGAAGGATTTGGGTCTTGATTTGACCAATGAGAATGTTCTCAAGGTTTTTGACCAGTGATAATGTTATCAGTGAATTTGACCAGTAAGAATGTTTTTAATATTTTTTACCAGCGAGAATGTTCTCAGTATTTTTAACTAGTGAGAATGTTCGTTTTTATATTATTTTTACAATTATTCGTACATTATGATAAGTGAGAATGTTCTCAGTATTTTCTCAATTGTATGAATAGAACTAGCTTAGCAATTAAGAAAGGGATAAAAGATTAAGGAACTTCTTGTCCACGTTCATGGGAAACTTGACATCGATTCAGAAGATGTTCAGAAGGGTAAGCGAGCAGTTCACGGTGATGTTCTGGCGAAAGGCCTTCTTCCATTGGTACACTGGGGAGGGGATAGACGAGTTGGAGTACACGGAGGTGGAGAGCAACATGAATAATCTGGTGGCAAAATACTAGCAGTACCAGGACGCCACCTCCGACGATGAGGAAGAGTGCCAGGAGAGGATGGAAGAGCATAACGAGGGATAAGGATTTGAAGAAACAACTATATAGATGCGAGAGTGACATGTGTATTAGAAAATTAATTCGGTTAACTATTTCAATCGTTTAATTCGGAACATGTAGCATGGTTCAATTTAAGATCCTTTTATGATTTTGATCTCAACCATGCTTGATAAAAAATAACTGCATTCGACACATTTTATACCCGTATTCATATTGTCTTGGCGCAACAGTAGGTTCGAGGCGTGTATACAGCTTCGTGCGAATGCATGCCGTCTCTCCAAACCTTGAGTATACTAAGGAGTTTTGTGTATCAAACTACTTTTTATTCACATTGGGTCGTGTTAACTTGAGTACTCTATTAAAATTGACAAGTCCATGTAACATAGTTAGTGTTGTCACAATAATTCAAAAGTAAAAAAAAAAACATACATGTTCCTTGAAATGCCTATCCAGTGCCTTTAGCTCGTCCAGCAAAGCTTGCTCTGTGCCATCACTAGGATCCTTGCTCTTTAAGAACTTAACAAAAGAAGGGAATATTTTGGACCCCCTATAATCAAGCAAAAATTAGTAAAAGACAACTCCAAATTAGTTCAAGTGAGGGTGGGAAAATCCACTAATTTTTCTGAGATATATAATAAATTTGTGAGTTATTATTAATAACTTGAATTTAAGCATTTTGAATCATGCTGTAATTAAGTTATTTATTCAAGTTATTAGTTCAAGAATTTACTTGGATCATTACAAATTGTATCAAAACTAACCCTAGTTATCAAGGGTTCCGTGGTAGTGTGGATTGAACAGTAGAGGATCCGAAAAGGGACAGAGTCCTTGAGGTTACCTTACACGCGGTAATGGGTTGTTTTACATTCGCTAATGGGTTGCTATTTATATTCCAGTCAGAGGAAGAACTTAAACCACGTAACGAGAGCATCGCATATTTGAATGGATGATATTGTGATACTTTATATCACATCGATAAAAATTAAAAATTAAGTTTAGTATATAAATAAACTTGTGAGTTATTACTAATAACTTAGATCATTTACCATATAACTATTGTACAATACATGATTTAATGATCATGTATTACACAAATATTTATTATGCAATGTATAATTATTGAATTGATACATTACATAAATTTTGCATGACAGTGGATCCCCATTCCCACAAAACGTGTTTTTCATAACAAAATAATTCCATATCTCCTAGATCACAAACTTCTTTTTGAATAAAGATAGCAAACAGGCTTAGAAGGGGAGAAGCTACTCTCTCCCTACTCTCTTATATCCACATTTCTTAGGCTCGGTTCACTTGTCATGAATCTAATATAAGAAAATTGTTCTCAGAAAAAGAAAGGTAAAGTAAAGTAAAGAAAAAAAAAACTTATTTTCTTATGTGTGTTCATTTGACAACAGAATTTTATAAGAAAATTAATTTTTTATTATTTATTTGTCAGGAAAAGAAAAAATATAGAACAAAAAAATCAAAATAATTAAACTATCAAATTGGCACAATAAATTCTTGATAAATAAGTAAATAAATGCACATAATAAATAAAAATAAAGTAAAGGATCAATAATAAACATTGTTTGATTTATGTATACATAATAAAAACTAAAAAATAATATAAGTGAATAAAATATTTGATAGAGGGAAAAATACAAGAGGGAGTAGTTTTTTGCAGAAAGTTAAAATCCCCATGATAGAAAATCCCATGTTTTTTGTGGGACAAATTTTGGAGGAAAGTGTTTCTTAAAGAAAAATAAAAAATTTTGAATCCCACTACTTTCTTAACAACTTAACACTTAAAAAAAAATATGAGAAAATTATTTTTTTGTATTTTATTTTTCTTTCTTGTTAACTAAACGGAGCAGATTATGTTTGTAGATTTAGATTGGACTCGTAACGATAATTTGGACCTTTCATTTTCTAGGCCTCTAAGTATAATCATTCATTCAAAAAAAAATCAATTTGATTGGACATATATAAACAAATTATTTTTAAAAACCGTCAATTTTCTAAAATAAATAAAATTAGTCTTATACTTGTGTTCATATACCTATTGATATTCAATCAAATTAAATTTTTATATAAATAATTTTTACGATAAGCCTTATAAGTTAACAGTTCAAATCATATCGTGGACCCCTATAAGCTCACAAAACAAAATCTTAAGGAATAAAGACAAATAAAGTACGGAAGGAGCTTATCCTTTATACTTTTGAGTATAACGAGTGAATAGTATTAAATTAAAGAGTACATTAATTAAAACTAATCCGTAATCTTATCTCGAAAGTAATTTGTAGGTTACAATATTAAATTACAGAGAATATTAAAGCCTTATTTGATAACGTTTATATTTATTATTTATTATTTTTGTTTTTAGATTTTTTGTAAATTATAAATAAAATATGTTCGATAAATTTTTTTAAAAAAAATTTAAACAGTTTTTAAAATTTAATAAATTCTTATAAATAGAAAAAATATATTTTTTTTTAAAACAAATTTTCATTCTATCTTTCATCACTTTTAGCTTTTTTCTTCGACCATCACCTCAGGTATCTCCCTTGACCACCACCTTCGACTACTGCATTTGATAACTACTTTCGATCACCACATTCGATCATCACATACGATTACTGCCTTTGATCACCATTACCACTTCTTGCTATTATCACTGGCTAATACCTCTAGTCACCACGTTCAATCACCATTTTCGACCATCACTTTTCAATTAAACATCTATGTGTCAATAGTGCCGGCCATAGGGCAAGGTGAGCAAAGCCGCTGCTTTGGATTCCCGACTTTTTGATAAAATTTAAGGTCCCAATTAGATTTAAGTTCAATATAAATATTTTTTTTAAAAAAATTTATATTGATGATCGTGAATGGATCATCAGTGATAGTAATTATAATTTATAAATATTTGGTCTTAAGCTCAAGTTCTTCTATTTTTTATTTTTGTTTATTTTTTTAAGTTGCAACAATTTTAATATTATTCTAAGCAATCGAGAATTTTAATTATTTAAAATGCTAAATAATATGAATAGAATATAAAAAAATAAAAGTTAGGATCAAAATATACTTAAGTCATAATTTTTTAATCTTAAAGTGTAAATTCTTATTTTTACTAATTGTAGCCAAACACAAAATATTAAATAAAAAAATTATTGCTAAAAACTTATAATATATAAGTTAAAAGCTTGATATATAAGTAGTACTATGTTGTATTTAATTTTTTTCATAAATTTTATTTTTTTAAAACCTCAGTACAAACATATTTAGTCTACTTAAATTTTTATAAATAATTTTAAAATTTATTAGGGCCCCATATCTCAAACTCGTTTTTGGTTCCAAAATTTCAGGACCGGCCATGTGTATCAAACATGTTTTTAGTTTTATTTTTTTATAAAAATAAATAAAAATATATTTTTTATTTATTGTAAATAAAAAATTAAAAATTATAAACTTCACCAGCCAAGGCCTAACCAATTCTTGATTTTATCTCGAAATTAATATATAGGGTGTAGATTCAAATTTAGTAAATTATATCACTCTAAACAAATGTTAATCATTCATTTTAATTTTTTTTTGAATACTTTTACATACCTAAATATACATCAATAATGCTATATACCCAAATATACATTAATAATGCTATATATAAATACTGTTAACATTTTAATGATAATATTTGAGTACTAAATGATATATAATTTTACGTGGCGTATTTGAAAATAAATAATGAGTAATATGATGATCAATTACACATAAAATATCACGTCATGTGATAATCAAATGTAATTGTCATTACTCAATATACAATATATATATATCTATATATAGAGAGAGAGAGAGAGAGAGAGAGAGAGAGAGAGAGAGAGAGGGGGAG
>JAULJZ010104012.1:0-11788 GCA_032270985.1 Heliamphora pulchella | reverse complement strand
GTATTTGCATGTGTGTATCTTTGAATTTTATGGCCTAAACATGTTCTGGAGTTTTGGTTTATGTGAGCTTGTAACATGCATGCAAAGAAAATATGTCAAAATTGCACACAATATAAGTTAAACAACCAAAACCCTAAGTAGCCTTATTTTCTGAACTTATTCATTTTCTGTCACCGAATTTAAATAATCATAACTAAATGTAAAAAAATGTTATTAAAGTGATTGTTATGTCCAGATCTATATTTTTGAGTTATCTTTTATGCAAAATTGGTTTGAAGTGATTTCGTTGGGTAGAACTCCAGATATCTCATTTTTTCCAAAGAGGGTCAGATCTTAACCACTCTGTGTTGCAGACCTAAAAACCTTAAGTTAGAATGCGAACCAAGCTTAGATCAAAACACAAAACCTGTAGAGGACATATTTATCTTTCTGTCCACCAAAAATGAACCAAAACTACGAAGCCTTGATGGGTCAAAACGCTTCCCAAAATCACTATCAAGATTCAGTGACTGACAGATCTCTCTGTCACACATTTTCGTGGGACCTAAAACCTAACTTTCTAGAAGCCAAATTCAGAAGTGATAAACATGAACTTTGTAGCTGACATATCAAACTAATTACTGAACAAAAATAAACCCAAAATACCTTCGGATGATTCCCCAAAGGTTTCAAACATTCTCTGTTAAAAACACACTCTGCACACCCTTTTTAGGCTGACTGAACCCTATTTATAAATTGGCCAAAATCTCAAACTTTTTACAAATAACATGCTTTATCTCAAAACATGAAATTTGTAGGGAATGTCTTAAAATAGAAGCTCACCAAAACTCAGAGCCATACCCCTTGAATTGATGCCCCAAAACAGTGGCCAACAGAGGCTCAATTCTTATGTTTTTCTCTGTAAATTGCTGAATATTTTTTACTAAAATTAAATAAATGACCTATTTTCCTTAGGAACTGACCTTAGTGATAAACATGAAAGTTATAGAAAATATTTTTATCTAATTGGTGTTAAAATTTTAGAAATTAAATCAATGCCTAAGTATTTCAAAACGCTGTCGCAACCTTAAAACTAGCAATTAAAACTTGTACCTAAAATTGGCTAAGTGTTTGAATGGTGTGTTGCTTATGAGACTTATGTATGTGAATCCTATATGAAATTTGTGAGTAATTAGTATATAAAAATAATAATACTTTTAACAAGATGAACTCATACTAATGGTTCGAGTATATGTTCCTTAAGTTGTGGTTATGCTTTACACGCTTGTACTTAATGCTTTAGCAAGTTGTACCATGTGCCATGTCATCTTTACGTACCATGCAACGATTAATTGTACACGAGAAGCATATTGTACGTCATGGGGATTTCTTCATTTCATCTTGGGTTATCAGAGTCCCCTTCGTATCTTTTGATTTGGTTGGGTGACATGGAAATCAATTATTCAGTGGTTGTGGATCTAGGACGTCCCTAGTTGCCATATGTGATATTGAATTGGAGATTGTTTATTTGAAAAAGGAGGTTTAGGCACCATGGGATCGCCACTAACTTTAATTTAGATTTTGGGTTGACACCTAATGAGTATTCTTGTTCTTAAGGTGGGACTGGTTGACCTGGAATAAGGATCGGTAAAATTGGATAAAGGTCGGTCTCCACGCCGTTACCATTGAGTAAAATAGCTATGGCATAAAGCTCGGCAATGAAAATTTACTATTCGCAACGAAGCGAGGATAGGTTATGGTGATCAAGAGCCATCAAATCTACTCTTCAATTCCCGGCGTGGAATTACAGATACTCATTCTTTTGCATCACATGCTCATTATTTTGTTCTTATATATGTTCATCCTGTTTAAAATGATAAATAGCCTGTAACTTTGCATTGGGTGCTATATGATATGTATTGTGGAATATCTTGTCGCGAGTTTGTTAGACGGTTTAGGGAATTTGCTTATGGACTCCGGCTCATGGCATTTATGCCACAGGTGACGAAGAGGGACCCTTTGAGGAAGGCGGGTTCATTGAAGGGGAAGGATATGCAGAAGAGGGAGAGCGGCAGGAGCAGGTCGATCCCAAAGACGCAGTTTGAAGACGTAGGACGTCTCTTTTTGATCTTTTTGTTCAAGTTTTCCACGGACATGATGTAACTTTTGTTAAACTTCTGGATGACTGTACTTATTAAGTATTTTGAACAATCTCTGAACCATTAATGATGTAATAGTTATCTTAGGTATTTATGAACATTCGGCTAGAATATGTTCCTTATTTATAGTTACATATGTCCTGACATGCCCGGGAAATGGGGTGTCACAGTTTGGTATTAGAGCCTAGGTTTAGTGAACCTTCAGGCCATGGAAAATGGGAGATTGCGAGTTCTGTAGCATAGAAAATTTTGTAGAGTGTCTGTACTATTAAGTTATCACGTATAATTCTAACAACTTAAAATCTTTACCTTAGGATTTTCTCTATCTTTCTTTCTTAGGATGGCGTCCGATGCAGAACCAGCCGGGGAACAGTGGGCAACATCGAAACCAGAGGACTCAGACCTGGAGGAAGAACCTGATGTGGTATGGGATGAAGTAGATTTCGGAGTAGATGATGAGGAGGAACTTGAGGATGACGATGAGAACGAGGAGCAAGCCATAGCCTTCTTTTATAATCCACTGGAGGTGCCACCGCCCGAATCAGAGGACGACAAGGAGACAGATGCAACAACCTACTAGAGCCGCCTAGACTATTCCAAGGACTACCATATTGGTGAGTGGGTTTATGCCCGAGTATTCCCAAAAAGGACAAAGAAGTGGAGGAAGCCGAAACCTTTCCCTCGATTTATAGGTCCGATAAAGGTTCTAGGAAAACACGACGAAACAACATACCAAGTGGAAGTACCACCAGGGTTTAAGAAGCGACTCGAAGATTTGGTAAAGACTCGATGGCTGCAGATGACAATGCCGAGAGATAAACGAGGGATCATTGACCCACGCAGCTCAGATATCAACTTCGATGATCTGAAGACTTACGAAGAGGTACCGGTGGCCGTCACAGATAGAGCTCGTAGAGGGCCAGGGAACAATTGCTACGCGGAGATCCAGTGGTGTTACTACGGCATTTACGAAGTGACTTAGGAACGCGAGGCAGTTATTCGTCACTTTTGTCCTTATTTGTTTGTGTAGATTTTAGTACGCTAGGCGTTGTGCTTTTCTTTTTGTTTGAAGGTTGTGTGTGTGCTGTGTGAACTTTTTAAGAACCTTGTACCAGTTAGGTGTCTGAATGAAATGCCAGTGTTCGTTGTTAAATTCATTATAAACTATCGAATTCATAAGCTATTTCATGATCTCAAATTAAAATCTGCAATATCCCAAAAATAAATAAATAAATAAATAAAAATAATGAAGACAATTAAGAATGGAAATAAACCCCTAATCTCGACACTCTCGTAGATAGTTAATAAATGATCAGACTACCAATATGTTGACCAACCCTTAGATGATAAGGCACTAGGAGTAGCTTAAGTTCTAAGGAAAACACCGTTAAAATTCCGCAACTTCACCATTATGAGTTTCTTTTACCAAACCCTTATATCAACTCTTATACCGCTTAAAATTCTTTGTTTACCTTTCCTTCTAATAGCACCGGTCCTCAACAATGCTACCCAATAACATTTGAGGGTAATCCTTCATCACCATTCATTTTCCTGACTTCAATACTATGTCCAACTGAAACAATTTTGTGAACTCTTGAAATCCTAACCTGGGGAGTTGACTTGGATGCTTGAATTGAAATACGTTAGGCCGACGTAATTTCAGGGCAAATATCCATTTTGGCTACCCATTGCTTAGACATACCTTTTTCAAGGTCTAATACTGTACATATTGATTCCGAGAGCATCCTCTTTGTAATATTCATTAATTGCTAATCTTTTGACCTCTCAACCTGAGTCAACGGTGATTGCTTTAACCATGACCCCATGCCTTTGAACCATCCGGGAATTCATTCTAAGATGCTCTAACCCCAGCGGCATTTCGTGCTTGTACCGTTCAAAATCCTCAGCTGAACGCTTATCTAGTCACTACCTTATAGTCACCTTCTTTAAAACCAATAAAATTGAGCTGACCATCCTTATTGAACTCCACATATGTTTTTTGCCGATAATCTTCAAAACCCTGCCCGTAGATCTGTGAGCGACTACGACGAACATTAGGATAGTACATTATTAGGCTCCAACACTTTCACGGAAGATTAAGACAATGCATGGATCCCTCTTAACGCCTCTTTGAATCACGAGGTAACCTTTCCTCAACATTAGGACTCAAAGTATCGTCAGCGTTGGTGTTTAACGAAGTTTTGAAAATCGAAACCCCTGACTGCAGGAATGATTAAGTAAGGGTTTAGTTAACTAATTACACCTTTTCAAAGGACCCGACAAGTAGAACTATGCCATCAACAATCTACAGTTCGAAACAACAACTTCACACTAAGGGTCTCATGACATCACTATGTGACAAAGTTTAAACTTTCCTAGACTAG
The DNA here is from genome assembly GCA_032270985.1 of Heliamphora pulchella. Lineage (NCBI taxonomy): Eukaryota > Viridiplantae > Streptophyta > Magnoliopsida > Ericales > Sarraceniaceae > Heliamphora > Heliamphora pulchella. The sequence goes on along the minus strand of JAULJZ010104012.1, from coordinate 7,266 downwards.
TTCATAGTGAACCTGCAAATCTAACAAATCGGGAAGCAAAAGATTTATACAGACAGTAGGAAAGTGGAAAACAAGTGACACGTCTCGAGTTTGGGACAACCTTAGTATACAAATAAGAAAGAGTATCCATACACATCATTAGTCACATCAGTTTTTCTCACCAAAATGATAGTGTCCAAGTTCGGCCATCCTCACATTCAATGGAGAATTTTTGACAACGATATGAGCATCAGGAGCTTGATGAAGAGGTTACCATCAAACCACAATGGATCCCGTGACTCGATAATTGCCTCAGACGTATCTTTTACCACAATTCAGTTGTCCTAGAGTGACCAACAACCGAAGAAAAACGATACGCCACTTGGAAAGACTGAAATAGGAACGAGAGCATGTGACTACGGACTTCGTTGCCAGGATCGTTACAGGAGCACAACAACATTTGAGTTACTATGGGTCGCCTCAGGAAACGACAACATTTAGGATTATGATGGGTTCCTTCACCAAGATCACTCGTTTTCTATTGGTTAAAGCTCATGACACATCGGTAGCTACAAGAAAAGAGTATGTCTGAGAGATTTTACACCAACTTAAGTTCTCTACCATACCTAAACAAGACCCGTATCTCACCTGGATAGTCTAAACACCCGGTTCTGAACTATCAAAAGTATGCTAAGAGTATGCATAAGGGAAGCTAAAGAAAACACTTGTCTTCGGTCCAAACTTGCATACAACCACAGCTCCCGAACTAGCCTTTGCAACTATGTGAGGTTTTATGATTAAACAATGCTGCGAGATTATTAGTATACGGAATAGAAATAGAAAGGAACTGATTGGTCGTAATAGATCTCTACTAGTCAATTAAGTGAGACCTGGAATGTAATAACAAAACCTCGTATAAAACTCATAATAGTAGCCCTGCGTTGACAATCTACGGTAGAGAACGATAGAATCTCATTGAATAAGACTTTTTGAGTGCTATGCTTTCACCTTAAAAGTAGAACCAATTTTATCAAACAGTTCGATGACCCTTCTTCCTTTTCTCTTCCCTAAAGATGGTGGGACAAAGACAGAACCACGAGAGCTCAGTGAGGGTAAATGAAACCAAAGAGAAAGTAGACGTCCCGAGCCTAGCACAAAATTTGCAAAGATCTAATAGCCAACTTGGATCGATCACAAGGGATGGTACCCCATGAAGGATCATGGTACTTATCAGACCTAAGAGTACAAAATGTCCTAATGCCTTAGAAGAAGAATTTTTTCCGAACAACTGAGATATGGGTTAAGGCCACATAGCAGCAACAACCAACAGTAAGAGCTTGTTATAGGTGTGACCAGCCAGGACATAAGATGATGCACTGTCCGATGAGAATTGTAGAAGACAATCAAGAAGGACCACTACGAAATAACAAAAAGATCATACGCTCCGAACCTTACTCTCAAGATGACCAACGAGAACAACTAGAAAAAAGGATGCCAAAATTAAAAAAATTTGTTGTCACTGCCATAGGCTCGGACATAAAAGATCGGAGTGCCCACTACGAGGAAGACTAAACTACAACCACTGTCAACCAGAACAGAGTTACAAGGATCAAACAAAACTGTTGTAGCAAGAAACAAGTGGGTTGAAGAAGCTTGTGCAGCTCGACCAACCAGAGAGCGATGAGTGGAGTGTTCATCATCCACAGAAGACAAGCTCAACGCTCTGCTTTAACAGTAATAAAATCGGACATAGAAAGTTTGAATGCCAGCTGCCAAAGGGAAGAGACTATAATATTCGTAAAAAGGGAACAGACAGTTCTGGAATAACAACACCGCTTGATCGATAAGAGAACCAATGGACAAGAAGCTCGCCTTTGCAAAGAAAAATGGAGTGTTCGTTAATGATCAAAGGTATACCCGAATCCGCAAACTCGAAGATAGACGTTAGATAAACTTGTTGCATTATTCCGAGAAAAAATACGCTAGAAGGACGAAGGCTTTTAGGTCAGCCCTAGTTAGACAACTCCCGCGTCATGGATATTTGACGTGACCTTTGAGAATTGTGTAGTTATCAGTCTAAGATGTTAGAAAGACAAAACAATAATAGCTCAAAGTGATGAACGTATAAACCCGACCTTGTCCACACCCTTAATAACGAACAACTCAAGTAAGCAAGAACACGACTTCGAAGGTAAGAGATGCAAGTAATCATCCACAACCTTTTGCATGAAATTTCGAGAATGAAATTTATTTAAGGGGGGTAGAATGTAACACCCCGGTTCGGACCCTAGTAGTAACTACCTAGATTGTAATGACCCGACCCTGATCCTAGTTGTAACAGTCCAGACTGTAACTACTCGCAGAACGATCTAAGCCCAAACACTAGTATTAGCAACGGTTAGTTGACGAGAACTTAGGTTGCTACATAAACAAGGAAAACTCTAATTAGCCCGAAAACCCAAAGTATCACGAAACCCTAATTTGACCCGAAAACCCTAAAAGAGACCAAATACTCAGAGACAAAACCCTAACACTTAGAAAAGTCTTGAAATAGCTTAAATTAAGTAAATAACATAAAATATTAAATTAAAAATTAAAAAATTTTCATAATTAAAGTAAAATGACCATTTTGCCCCAGTATAGTAAAAAGTCCTAAAAATTCAAAATTTAACACATGGATACCCAAAATCATATATTTATACACAATTAATTAATAAAATATAAAATAACATTAAAAATAACCAAAATGCCCTTACATGGCCGGCCACCTTGGAGTATGTGCCCCAAAAAGTAACTTTTCGTCTTTTTAAGCTTAAAAATGAGAAAAAAATGTATAAATTAAGCATTATTTCGACCCAATACTTTTTATACAAGTAATATATATAATAATATAATAATATAGCTCAACAAAAGCAAACAAATAATTATTTAAAATCTCTACATAATAAATAAGTCTAAAAGTCAATTCTAGTCAAACTAACTTAATTTAACTTAAAAGTCTACACTTATTTATTTAATTGCTATCAAAATTATGATAAATAATGGAAAGACTAAATTAATTATAAATACATTAATATAATAGGTTTTAGTAGGTTTAGGTACATAAAATTAATATTTTATGCAATTAAATACACAAAAATGCACTAAAATACCATTTAAAATCCTAATTAATTACCAAAACAGCTTTTTCTCTTCCCAAACACTGGATGGCCGAAATCCCCCTGCCCCAAGTCTGATTTTTCGCATCTCAAACTACTTCCACCTCTTAAACAACCAATGAGAAAATTTAAAAATCCAAAAATTACATAAACGTTACAATTAATTTCTTATTAACCTTTTTCCTATAAAATGAGACATAGACCTCCCCATTCTCCTTCACTTGCTTCGGCTGAGAGGGTGAGAGAGTGAGAGAGAGGCTCCAAGAAAAATCTTAAGTGTTTTCAAGAAGAACGAGAGAAGAAGAAAAGAAGAAGGAAGATGGAAGGAAGAAGGAGGAACCAAGGAATAAGTATTGAAGCTAAGTCCATTTCTTCTTCAACTATTTGAGCATCAAATAAGGTAAGCAACTCCTTCTAACCCTCTGATGTTCTCCCCCAAGATAACCTTCAATCCATCTCTATAACAAATCCTAAGAAGATAAAACAAGAAATGAGTCAAAAAGGCGTTGTAGGAGAGATTTAGGGACTGTTCATGTATGAGTAAGCATTGTATGTAATTGCATGTGTATATCTTTGAGTTTTATGGCCTAAACATGTTCTGGAGTTTTGGTTTATGTGTGCTTGTAACATGCATGCGAAGAAAATATGTCAAAAATGCACACAATATAAGTTAAGCAACCAAAACCCTAAGTAGCCTGATTTACTGGACTTATTCATTTTTTGCCACTGAATTTAAATAATCATAACTAAATGTAGAAAAATGGTCTTAAAGTAATTTTTATGTCCAGATCTAGATTTTTGAGTTATCTGTCATAAACAATTGGTTTGAAGTTATTTCGTTGGGTAGAACACCAGATATCTCATTTTTTTCCAAAGAGGGTTAGATCTTGGCCAATCTGAGTTACAGACCTAAAAACCTTAAGTTAGAATGCGAACCAAGCTTAGCTCAAAACACAAAACCTGTAGAGGATATATTTATCTTTCTTTACACAAAAAATGAGCCAAAAATACGAAGTCTTGATGGGTCAAAACATTTCCCAAAATCACTGTCAAGATTCAGTGACTGACAGATCTCTCTGTCACACATTTTCGTGGGACCTAAAACCTAACTTTTTAGAAGCCAAATCCAGAAGTGGTAAACATGAACTTTGTAGCTGACATATCAAAATAATTTCTGAGAAAAAATCAGCCTAAAATACCTTCAGATGATACCCCAAAGGTTTCATACATTATCTGTTAAAAACACACTCTGCACACCCTTTTTAGGCTGACTGAACCCTCTTTATAAATTTGTCAAAATCTCAAACTTTTTACAAATAACATGCCATAGCTCAAAACATGAAACATGTAGGGGATGCCCTGAACTAGAAGCTCACAAAAAATCAGATCCATAGCCCTTAAATTGATGCCCCAAAACAGTGGCCAACAGAGGCTCAATTCTTATGTTTTTCTCTGTAAATTGCTGAACCGTTTTTACTAAAATAAAATAAATGACCTATTTACCTTACGAACTGACCTTAGTGATAAACATGAAAGTTATAGCAAATATTTTTATCTAGTTGGTGTTAAAATTTCAGAAATTAAATCAATGCCTAAGTATTTCAAAACACTGTCGCAACCTTAAAACTAGCAATTAAAACTTGTACCTAAAATTGGCTAAGTGTTTGAATGGTGTGTTGCTTATGAGACTTATGTATGTGAATCCTATATGAAATTTGTGAGTAATTAGTATATAAAAATAATAATACTTTTAACAAGATGAACTCATACTAATGGTTCGAGTATATGTTCCTTAAGTTGTGGTTATGCTTTACACGCTTGTACTTAATGCTTTAGCAAGTTGTACCATGTGCCATGTCATCTTTACGTACCATGCAACAATTAATTGTACACGAGAAGTATATTGCACGTCATGGGAATTTTTTCATTTCATCTTTGGTTATCAGAGTCCCCTTCGTATCTTTTGATTTGGTTGGGTGACATAGAAATCAATTATTCAGTGGTTGTGAATCTAGGGCGTCCCTGATTGCCAGATGTGATATTGAATTGGAGATTGTTTATTTGAAAAAGGAGGTTTAAGCACCATGGTATCGTCACTAGGTTTAATTTAGACTTTGGGTTGACACCTAATGAGTATCCTTGTTCTTAAGGTGGGACTGGTCGACCTGGAATCAGGATGGGTAAAATTGGATAAAGGTCGGTCCCTACGACGTTGCCATTGAGTAAAACAGCTATGGTATAAAGCTCGACAATGAAAATTTACTATTCGCAACGAGGCGAAGATAGGTTAAGGCGATCAGGAGCCATTAAGTCTACTCTATAATTTCCGGCGTGGAATTCTTGATACTGTTCTGAAAGTGCTTTGGATTGGGCATCTGCATTGCATTCATTTGCATCACACACTCATTCTTTTGTTCTTATATATGTTCATCCTGTTTAAAATGATAAATAGCCTGTAACTTCGCATTGGGTGCTATATAATATGTATTGTGGAATATCTTGTCGCGAGTTTGTTAGACAGTTTAGGGAATTTGCTTCTAGGCTCCGGCTCATTGCATTTATGCCACAGGTGACGAAGAGGGACCCTTTGAGGAAGGCGGGTTCATTAAATGGGAAGGATTTGCAGAAGAGGCAGAGCGGCAGGAGCAGGCCGACCCCAAAGACGCAGTTTGAAGACGTAGGACGTCTCTTTTTGATCTTTTTGTTCAAGTTTTTCACAGACATGATGTAACTTTTGTTAAACTTCTGGATGACTGTACTTATTAAGTATTTTGAATAATCTCTAAACCATTAATGATGTAATAGTTATCTTATGTATTTATGAACATTCGGCTAGAATATGTTCTTTATTTATAGTTACATATGTCCTGACATTCCCGGGAAACGGGGTGTCACAAGATTTTTCCAGAAAAACATTTTCAGGTAAGCATGAGGAGTTGACCTAGATTCCTGTGGTGGCAGAAGACTAGTTGTAGTTTCTGATTTTGACATGTATTTATACATGTGATGCTTGTTTCAGAAGGCTGGTTTGTACGCCTTTCGGCGATATATTTATTTATGTATGAGATTGTATATTTTCAGTTTATGAGAGTTGAACTGTGGAAACTTTTATCCATATGATATATGATTTTGAGTTAAAGGTTTTCCAACTACAAAAATCTTATTTTCTCAAATGGGGGTTTTGGTGGGCTTTCGCGTGACCCTGGTGTTGGGGCGTGACACACATGTCACACTCCTGTGGGTCCCATTCGAGCTTTATCAGTGATGACGATAGGAACCTTTGTGTAGGTCTCCATTAGAGATGTTGTATAAGCTCCTACTTAGCAGTTCTTGCAGTCGGGGTTATTGATCTTCAAAATACATTAAGCACGGACGTTGGCAGACATTTTGTGCTTTAACTCTAGGTTGAGATCTGCTTTGCGACACGATGATGTGCTAGGTGGTTCTTCTGAGGATGTGCACGGTCCGAGTTTCCCGTGAAGCGCTAAATTCTAATAACTATTGTTTCTCATTAATCTTGGTCTTAGGAGAGGTGACCGGGAGTGGTGAGTGGTCAAGAGTTTTGCCAAGGATTTTGAATGATGTACTAGACTGCACGATACGTGGCTAGTGTTGGAGGCAATACTGTCAAGATCATTATTTTTGTAAATAATTTTTGGTAAAAAGTTAGTAGGATGGATAAATGCCGAAACGGGCTACAGATAAAACTTTTGACGAAGAACGATCAAAATAAAACCCGTGGAAGCAAAGTTAACTCTAAAGAATACCTTTTGTCAATCAATTCTTCAACTACGATTTGATTCCGAGTTGAAGCTTCAGTCAGATCTTCTACTATATTCCCTTACGCGATTCTCAAACGTAGTGTGGGTTACGGACTATCGAGCACTCCTACCTGCAGAACCCAGATATATTTCGTCTTGAAAGACAAAATATGATTTATCAATCTCAAACTAGTTCATCCTACCCCGACTATATATAGGGCTACAGCAGGGACCTAGGGAGTAATTATGAGTAAGACTTCTAGTAGAACACAGATACCTACTAACGATTTTTGCAATTATGGAAAGACGCAGCGATTTCTGCAATTTTCATAAAATACTGAATTACAATTCACACCACTAAAGAACTA
>JAULJZ010104001.1:0-11789 GCA_032270985.1 Heliamphora pulchella | reverse complement strand
ATATATTAAGAGCATTAAACAGAGAGAGAGAGAGAGAGAGGAAACAGAGGAAACTACTGTTTGTAGCCGTTGAGCGATCGAAAATTACTGTTGAGCTTCTTCTACTGTTGAGCTATCGAAAACAGAGAAGAATTTTTTAGCTACTGTTGAGCTTCTTCTACTGTTGAGCGTTCGGAAACAGAGGAATTTTTTACCTACTGTTGAGCTTCTTCTCTTTCTCTGGTTGAGCGATCGAAAACTACTATTTGTAACCGTTGCATACAGGAATTTTTAAAAACACTTTCCATTGCGAGCCTCTCCAAATTTTTCCAAGCTCGCCAGAAATGGCTTCCACCTTAAGATGGCAAGCAATCAAGCGAGCTCGTTGGAGTGTAATTTTTGGCACTTCACTCGTTAAATTGGCAAATACAACTGCTTGGCGAGCAACATTGAAGTTGCTCTAAGACTCCCAAAACTATCCGGCCACCGACGCATATGTTTGGTCTCAAAAAAACCACACTTTATTTTTGAAGTTTCTTTTCTCCTTTTTGGGGGGTTAGAAATGAAATATGTTCGTAGTATAAAAGCAAAAAATAAATATAGTCAAGTGTACTTAAAAAGTGGGTGTTTAAAATAAAGATCTGTATATACATTTAGAAGCTCCTGAATTGATGCATTAATATAAATCTCAATTTCCATTTGTGCCCCTTACAAAAATGGGCATTTTTTTTTAATAACTTCCATTACAGTGAACATGAAGGCCAAATTCAAGTCCCGGGTATATAATGAAGAATTTTTCTTTCCCATTGTCTAGCAATTACTTCCAAGAAGATTGCAACTATATCTTTCTTACCTGGTCACCAGGATTGCAAAGCAATCTGATGCAAAGGACCCAAAAAACAGGGGAAAAAAAATGATTGCCCACGGAAAAAAAAAAATCCTAGCAAAGAAGCAATGACCACAGCATCACTAGGTATTGGATTGGGAGGGCAATATGGCCAAAGAAAATACAATGCCAACAATTCCTTGGGTTGATTCTGTTGACACCTACAAACCATCTAACTGCACCGATTCTTCCTCTTTTTTTGAAATGTGAACTTACCATAATATCCTTCAATCTCAAACCCTTTCCATCCTTTCTCACATCCGGTAACCCCTCCCCGGCAGAGATCGTCCAACACAAGAAAAAGGGAAGGGAAGGATTTGAAAATTGAAAATTGAAAATTGAAAAATGTTTATGATAATATCACAGTTCAGGGAAAGAAAAAAGGTGTACTAAAATAATTTTTAGGTGTCAAATAGAATTAGCCAATCCCTTGAACATCAGATTTTAATACCAAAGCCGAGGATTGAGTTATCCAATAGAAGCACCGCCAAATTGGTTGGGCCAAACACAGCATTTTACAAAGTAAAATATAGTGGCCAAACAATGGATTAGATTGGACTAAACCCTCACAATCCAATCCTGATCCAGTTTATACGAAAAACAAATGACACGCATCTCTACTGAAATCAGACATTTCACATTAACATTTACCAAAAAAGCAACAGGAGCAACAGTAATAGAGGATTAGCAACTTAGTTCTGGGGTTACAAGGAGTCGGACTTGAGATATTAAATAAAAAGCAAGAAAAATAAAGAAGCGCTACCGAGACAGAGATTTGCTACAAATTTCGTTGAGATGCTGCAAAAAATTAAAAATAAAAAGTTTTGAAAAACAAAAGCAGATCTCTGACAGGATTAAGAGGAATTCAATCACTTCCAGAGCTTAACGATCTTGTCATGGCTAGCCGAGGCAACCAAACTAGTCACTGTCGATACAGCCAAGCCAGCAATCAGCCCTTCGTGTGCTGCAAGAGTCATGGTCTTGTTCTCAGCCATGTTCCAAACCTCAAGACTCTTCACAAATGCCAAGCAGTTGATTACATGGGGAAAACCAAAACCAATGTCAGTGTATCGTATAGTCCAGGAAGGTGACAAGCTTAGAATTACATACAAATATATAAACTAGAAAAATGTCTTCAATACTTCCCCAATAACTTTGCAAACAAGGGGTAAACCTTTTCAAGGAAACAGATTTTAGGGCCAAACGGAACGTTAAGGCTCCGATTTATCAATAACAATGGGGCGGGGTGGGCGGGGCGGGGTGTTCTTATCCCTCATTTGATTGGGGCAGGGATAGAGAAAATATCGAAGAAGTAAAAGGGAATGGGGCAGAGGCAAGGATATTTTAGGGATAATTTTTAAGGCTTTAGTAAGTGATATTAATAAGAGTTAGAGATAATATAATAAAATAAATAATAGTTAATGAATTACTAGAACTAAAAATACCAAATATAAAAAATAGAGATGAAAAATAAGAAATAAATATAATATTTTTATATCTTAGACTTATTATATTTTCAAAAAATAAATTCTATACATGATTTAAAAAATATTTATTTTATATAATCGGAAGCAGGAAAAATGAAACGAGAGAAGCAAATACGGTCCATATTCTATTTGTTATCGGGGGTAGGGAAAACCCGTACATAACGGAGTAGGGACGTGCAGATGCCCAAGGCAAAAGAAATTGCCATCCCTACTCTGATTGGCCACAGGAAAGAAGACAAGTAATGAGATTTGTACCTCAATGATATTTATGTGTTTGAAGTAGTAATGAATCCTATGTGGATAAGGGTCCAAGATTTTAAATATTCTGGGCCTTCCATTCTTACTAGTTCATAGATAATATAAGAAGATGATAATTCCCATGGGGGTGTGGGAATGATACTTCCATTTACTTTGGGAATCCTATTATGCCTTGAATAGCTAATTGGATTAACTTTCATGTCTTAACTTATGTTACAACTTACACGGGCTTGGATATGAGTATCAAGTGCATGTACGTATTTAAGCAATGAACATATGAAACCTCTAAATTAAGGAAACGTGGACTGGGCAAAAAAGTATCTAAAAAGTAGACATGAGTATATGGATACGTGAAAAAATGAATCGAGGAGCAATCCGCAAGGTAATCTTTCAACTTCTTCAAGTATTTAGTGGTTTATATGCATCATGATTTCTTATATCAAGCACTCGTGATAACTATAAACTACATATCTAGTTTTAGTATATTGTCTTTACTTTTCACTACTCTTTCATTGAAATTTCAACCATGTCTGATAAAAAGTAAGTGTACCGACACATATCTCGTACCCATACCCATGTCGGGCCTGGTCGCCACGGGTACTCCACCAAAGCTGACAAGTCTTGTAAGACCAAATCATGAAATAAATAGGGAATAAAATACCCAATTCTTCTTCTTCATTATATCCATCCAAACATAGTGGAAGGTATCTATGTCTTAACTCTTAATTATTCTGCCAGAAAGATAATCGCAATATGGGGTAGGAAAATAATCATCCACAAACAGAACTCGTGCCCGTACCCATGTCGGGCCTGGTCTCCACGGGTACTCCTCCAACGCTGGCGAGTATGTGTAGCATAGGTCTTAACACATCCAAATGATGAAATGAATACAGAATAAAATACCCAATTCCTCCTATTCATTCTATCCTTCCAAACATAGTGGAAGGTATCTATGTCTTAACTATCAATTATTCTGGCATCAACATCAAGACAATCCAAATAAGGGGTAGCAAAATAATCCTCTGCAAACAAAAATTAGAGGTCAATGCAGGTTATGGCCAGGAAGATTTTGAACAGAAGGCGTACAGAAATGGGTGGTGGGTCTGGTGGCATTATTGAAAATTATAGCTAGTTTAATGGATCTTTTGTTTATAGTCGACCCTTATTCAGCACATCATTCAGTATATTATTTATGTAACACATGGATTTTTGCACAGCATTACTCCAGAAGCCATCTTTAAATGACATAGGGTTAACATTGTACATTAATTGAATAACAATCCATGCAAACCAATATGGTATAGATTTGTTTTTCCATTACAGATAGTTGCAATCAGGGTCTAAATTGCGGTATCAGAATGCATAGCCATATTGGTGATAAGGACATGTACCGGCTGATATCACACAATATTGGTCGTTACATTGGTAGATATTGGTATTGGAGGTTGAAAATTCCGTTACGTATCAGCCGATACAATACATAATGACCGATATTTAAAATCCCAGTTACAATATCACCTGATAAACAAAAAGGATGAATAAAACTGTAAAGCAGACATAAGAAAGCACATGAAACTTACCTGGTAGCAGCCAATGACCAGCAGTGAAGAATATGTAGGATGGAAAACACAAGAATGGAATTTGTTGCCATTACAACCCAACTCATGAACACAATCCCCTTCGCTCCCTGTTCCTAGTGCCCAAACTCTAACAGAGTCCTCGCTGACAGATGCCAGAAACTCTCCAGAAGGATCCCAGCACACAGAATGAATAGGCTTCGTATGCCCCTACAGTTGCAGATCCAATATGCAAAAGGGTCAGCATAACCCCATCAACGGAGAGAGAATACAAGACACACCATCATTCATACAATTAATAAAATGATACTATTGCACACTTGAAATATAATAAATTAGATAAGTTAACAATAAAACATTGAAAACAATTTTAGTATTATGGAATAAAAAAATTATATTAGCCTCCTTCCTAGACTATATATAGAAAGTAATAATATTTGAACATTGAAAAGGCAAGGCTTGTATGACAAGCCAAGGATGGTCTACTCTCGTTTGCTTCGAACTCCGAATAAGCATTTAGGATTGACAGAGCAGCTGCCAGAACTTGGAATGCAGATTTTTGCCTATGAATCCCTCCTATGACACGCATACTATTGGGCCAAAAGGCCTCTTGGTATTGGAATGCAGATTTTTGCCACTGATCCCAAGCAAAATTAACCAGAAGATAAAAATTTGAAAAAATTAATGAAGAAAATGTTACATGTAATGTGAACACATTTGATGTTTAAGTTCAGATATTAAGTTGAGAAGTCGCAGCATTTTTTGGTTTGCTATGAACTTCAGGTTAGCATCAGAAATGGCAGAGAAGCTGCCAAAGTTGCCACTTTGCCATGGTGATTTTTCTTCTGATCCCAAAACAAACCAACAGGGGAAGAAAATGACTCAAGACAAAAAAACAAAAAACAAAAAAACAAAAAAAAGGAAGAAGAAGAAGAAAAAGACAAGAAAAAACCCACAAGCCATTCATTGATCAAATTCATATATCATAATTCAAATCAACACAACATATTTAAATCCACTAAGGCCAATACTGAGGCTGTTTATTCAAAGTACCATAGAGTTTAGGGTTTGGGGTTTAGTAGCTACACAAATCATCGGCTTACTATCACAACTAATAAATTCTCTTTTATCTTTTATATTGACTTTTTTCCCAGGATGTTAATGAGTCATGTTTCTCTGTGTCTGTGTAGTTACTTGCCAGAGGCAAAGAGCTGTGGGAGAGGAGAGGCTTTAATAAGTTTTAAGAAATTTCCTTGCAGAGATGGCATCATGGCACCAATTTCAAAATCTGTTTCACCACTGTATATCAAACCATTGTAAAATGCTTGTACAGAAAGCAGGTAACTGCCAAGGAAGGTCTTACGGGGCCATTCCTCCTCTCTTTGCTATACCATCGGACACCACTTTTGTCTGTAATAAAATAACTTCCCTACCACATTCGAGCACTCCAACAATCTCACTCTCTCTTTCAGTTCATGTATGAACAGAAACCTTTCCTTAAGGATGGAAACTTTACGTAGAGCTACATGTATCTCTACACATTTTAAAAAATAAAAATCCAAACAAAAAACTTTCTGTATATATTTAAACTAGCTTCAAAAACCATTCTTGTGGCATCCCCATTATAAAGAATTTGGAATTCTTACCTCAGCTACCCTTCAAAGACCTAAACTAAACCAAACGAAACCAAACCAAACTAAGCCTTTGTCCCAATCAATTGGGTCGCCTATATGAATTCTTTTGCGCCATTTTGTTCCTTTATGCAATCATTTTTCTTTGCAGTCTAACATTCTACCTCTCAAATATCCATTAGTTCCAAATTTCTTACAAGCCAAACGAAAGCAATCATTACACTCCTTCTGTTCCACTAACTCGTGGAGAAGGCGCACTATACAATGCAATCAATATGCTACTTTATGACAACATATATAGAGTCATAGTGTTTTACTGTACTCTCTCTTGGGCATGATATCCATGGCATATATGAATGATACATTTATATTGAAGTCAATGTACATTTTAGTAGGTTCAACATCTCCATGATAAGAGTAACTCCAACTCAATTTTCAAATTCTAAAAAATAACAATAAAAAAACACCAGCCAACTAGGTGTTAACTCAAAGCAAAAAATTGTAAATTTCTTTTCCTTCTTGGATAGGTAAAACTAACAAAATTGATAAAAACAAACAAGCATGTTGGATTACTGGTGACCAACAAGAGGTAATGCCATTTTTCCTTTCTTTTAAATCGTGAAGATATATGTCTTGTGGAATTTCTGTTGCTATGTGTGAGGCAATATTGAATTGGCTAGTTCTGAACAGGATGCCACACACAACACACACACACACATATATTGCCATATATAGATGCTCTTGTCAACAAAGAAGTATTAACTGTTCTAAATCCATGTACAACTATCCAATAAATTGAACAAGTGCATCATCCTGTAGCAAAAGCCACTATTTTCCAGGTTATTGGGCTGGCCTGAAACAAAAACCAACCTGTAATGAATGCCGACAAGCTTGCGTCTCCACATCAAGTATGGACACAACATTCTCAGCAGCCGCAGCAAGATATCTTCCCAAATGAGGTTGAAATCTCACTTGGGCCGTGCCACCCTAATCAAAACAAGAACAGTAACATTAACTGCAGCAACAATTAGGAAAGAAAAATAAACAAATAAATAAATTAACAAAGAAAAAAAAATGAAACATGATTTTATAATTGACAATAGTTCAATAGGTTACCTTAAACAGTCTTGCACAACTCCCATTTTGAATGCTCCAGTATCTTATCTCTCCGTCCCCATCACAAGAACATATAAGGTCATCCTTATTCGGATGGAAGTCCAAAGACATAACTGAATTAGAATGTCCAGTAAAACTACGAAGAGAATAGCCTGGCTGCACTTGAAGTCAAATCAATTTAATTAGGTACCAAGACAGACTGGGGCATCATATCAAAAGGTAAGATAGATCCTCCTTTAAATCAGTTAACAACAAACTTGAAACTAATACAAAATGGCCCTCAAGGAAAACCAAAAATGTAAACAGAGTACAAAAAGGAAATCCTTTCATTCCCTATTCTTGCATTTACACAAACATCCCCATTTGGGATCTCTAAAATACCAGCCTTTTTTTTTTAAGAATCTTTTCGCCTTCAGAAAACTTTTTTCAAATTTGGTCCGAATGATTTTACTTTTTATATCCCTCTTAGCTGGAGGAATTAGAAAAGTTAAAAAAATTGGCTAAATTATCAAAAAGTTAAGGGAAAAAAAACTAAACTTTTTTGAACAAAAATGCAGCCTTTTGGTATTTATTGATCTTTTTTCAATTCTGGTCAAAACTTTTTACTTCATACGTTCCACTCGTTAGAAGTAATCAGAAAAATATATTTTTTTTGGTCAAAATATGAAAAAAGAAAATCAGAAATGATGAAAAAGATTCTTAAAAAAAAAGCCAAGATATTTAGAGAAGCCAAACAAGAGGCCTCCATAAATTAAATTATGCTCACAAAAAATTGATTATCAATACAGGTCTGCATAACATTTAGTAGATAACTAGATAGTACTGGTCTACCGACCTATTTGCAACAATAAAAATAAAGGACTTCCCATGTAGAACCAAGCCAACCATTATCCTAGATAGTGGTGGAACAAGGATTTGTATTTGAAGGGCCCAAACTAGGAGGGGAAAAAAAAGGATGGCTTCAATAATTCATTTAATTCTTTGAATTTTTGTAAAATGATTTTTAGAAATTAAAATACTAAGCTCAAGAGATTGGCGAGGAAGGAGGCCGAATACCCCGAGTATAGTGGAGTTGAAATATTAGCCAAATAATGACAATGACGTTACAAAAGGAGACACAGCAGAGCTACAGTTGACAGTGAAATCGACTGCCGAAAGTACTAAATTACAAAGATGGTTTGTTGAGAAATTGAGATATTGGTCATTTTGTTAAAGCTCTGCATTTTCAGTGGTTAATTGAATTTGGAATGTCATAGTGACCACATTCAGATACCAATTGATGTGACATTTTCTTGCAGAAGATGTGACGTCATACTAATTGCATCATCTAATGCGTTTCACATAGCACACGATTCATGCATGCAAAGTGTCACATAAGATAGTACTCAAATATAATCACTATAGCATTATTGTAAATAAAAAGCAAAAGAAAATCAATTTCATAGACTCTCATTTTGTTCAGAAAATAAATTATACAAGTATCTAAAAAGAATTTAGAGGGTCGAGTTCCTTACCGGCCCCTATGTAGTTCTGCCCCTAATCCTAAGCCCCTGTTTCAGTTCGTTCCATTAATCCTCCATGTAATGAATACCTTGTTGTTTCTCTTGTTAACATAACTCATGTATGATCTTCCAATTTCTCTAAGAAAGGGAATTAAGACTTCACTTAGCATCTCATATCTAGATTTGTTTCATTAGGTTCTTTATCATGATCCTATCATGCCTTTGTTTCGTCCTTGTTTTTGTGACTATTCCACAATATTGGAAGAAAGCTCTTGTTGATCCCAAAAGGAAAAACACTATGATACAAGAGATGAAGGCTGAAAATACTACCACTCAAGAATTGGTCCCTCTTCCGATCAGGAAGAAACCATTGGGTTGTACATGGGTGTCCACTGTCAAAGATAGAGTGGATGGGATAGTTAAAAGATATAAAGTAAGATTTTCCACCAAGTATTTGCTCAAACTCATGAAATTGAATATCAAAAATGCGTCCAAGATGTTCACAAATTGAACATAAGTAATTACAAGTGCAGAATGTAGTTGGTCCCTTACAACGAATGTATGTTAAGAATACATTTTTCCATGATGATTTGGAAGAGAAAGCTAAAAGGAATTTGCGTCGATTGAAAAAAATTCCTCAATTAAATAGTTTCCTAGAGCTTAGCTCAATAAATTTCTCAAAACAATGTTAAGATTTGAATACAAACAGAGACATGCAGATCAGTCTATGTACATCAAACGATGTAATGATATGACCATTGTTCTTCATGTGGATGACATAGTGGTGAAAAGTAATGATGTGGAGCAAGTGTCTCATCTCAAAGCACGTTTGCCCCAAAAAAATGAAATCAAAGACTTAGTCAGGCCCATTGAGGTATTTTCTTAGGGATTGAGGTTGCTAGATCTAATAAGAGTGCCCTTATCTCCTAGAGGAAGTATATTTTGAATCTTCCTAAAAAAACATGTGTGCATAGTAAACATCAGCTCGATAGTGGAATTGGTCTGAAGACTTGTGGGAAGACATGTATATGATAACTCTTGCCCACACTCAAACAAATTTTGCATGTGCAGTGGGAGTTGTTAGTAATTAACATATGATATGCATCTTGACGTTTATCGAACTTTGATACACTTCAAGTCTAGCTCCAGGAAAAGGAATCTTGTTATTGGACCATGGGCACTAGAGGTTGTACGTGCTTACTTTATAGACTTGGTTGACTCAATCGATGACAAATGATCTACTTCAAGCTAGTGACTAGTGTACATTTAGGAGAAGGAACCTAGCTACTTATGGAAGAAAGAACAAACAGGAAGTAGTGACTAGATCCAGTGTAAAGGAAAAGTATGAGGATATGGTTCATAGGATCTTTAAGCATATGAGAACTCAGGTATTACAAGAGATTTAAGGATATATGATGATAGACCCATAAAACTGTTTTGTGACAACAGGATTGCTATCAATATTGGGCATAATTATATAGTTATTAAATCATGAATCGAATGTACATCGAATTTACCTTTTCTCGAATCATGAATTGTGAATAGTAAAGATTCTGACATAATTTCTAATTTACATAGAAAAATATATCTATGCTTTTAGATATTTAAGGTATATTATATATATGAAATTTTCAGAAATAAGTATATTATATATGAGTTTTTTACAACTAACTCAATGAAAAACTTGATCTAACAAAACATATTTAGTGTCCTATATTTCATCTTGTAAGTGTTCTTCAATGGTCAAAAAAAAAGTGTGATATTATAAATTTAATTTTTTAATTAAGACACGTTTAAAAAGTGTTAGACACGGATTAGGAGTGTCCAAAATGTGTCCAAAGAATGTCAAACGGGTAGCCGACACGACACGCCTCCATCGCAGAAGTGTCCGTGCTTCTTAGATTGCCGTCCAAACAAAACCCACCACTACTTACTAATCAAAGAAAACACAAGTTTTCCTACAGTAAATGGGAAATAGAACATGCGATTGAATAACACCATCTGCCCACCATATGTCAATGATCAACTAAAAATGATTCAAACTCAGGTGATCAATTTATTGATTTATCACATTTAATATTTGGAGACACCAACTTTTAATAACTTGATCTGACAAGTATATAGGACATAACACATATAGAATATCAAATATATAATATAAAAAATGATAGTAAACAGTAGAACATAACACATCTACACGCATACAAAATGCATCCCTCCTCCTCAAGCTTGGTATTCTGCCAATACTTTCAAGTTGTCACTGTTTCACAAATCTCTAACCATGGTTGGAGTGGGCAATAAGAGACTAAAATTTGCAGGGGTATCTATATGGGAAGATATATCAAATCATCAGGTTGAATTACAGTATCTTTGCCACAACCCCCTCCCCTAACATCTCCCCTCCCCCCCAAAAAAATAAAATAAATAAATAAAAAAAAGAAGAAGAAGAAGAAGAGAAAGTGTATTGGATCGAAATCACCACTGGATTATTTAAAACTTAAATCACATCTAGCTACAGCATTGGATGAAACAGTAATAATATAGTGCACTTCATGCAGAAAAGAATAGCGGTTGATAAAGAACACTTAAAAGTTAAAAGCAAGACATTTTAGGCCAAAAGAAAGCAAGAATACTAAAATACACAAATTTTAAAAACAATGATGAACTAGGAAAGGAAAGAAATGCATACTAACATTGTCAGTATCCCAAACCCTCACAGTTTTGTCAAAAGAAGATGTTGCAAGGCGTGCTATGCTGGGGCTGAAACGAACATCAGTAATTAATGAAGTGTGCTCTTCAAGTGTACCTTTTGGCTTTAAGGTATCCGTATACCACAATACAGCCTACATCAGAAATCATCACGCGAAGAAGAACAAATTACTTTTCCAAGATTGAACTAATCATTATTAAGCAGATTCAAGATCTCCCCGCAGCATATATTGAGCATTAAAACATATATTCTTTCTGTCATTCATAAAATTCCATCCACCCTATTGTACGCACCTTTTTATCATGGCCACCACTTGCAAGCAGTTTTCCATCTGATGAGAAGTGGCAGCACACAACTTTGCTAGTACTAGCTGGAACTGACTTGACTTCCACAAATGTGAATCCTGAAATTGAATGAAAAGCAGTGCCCTTGAAATATGATCTAGTGGATCATTTCAAGACAATCATTGAATACAAATTTGGCATAACACTGATTTTAAATTTATTACTTATTCAAATCTGATTGATGCTCACGCCAATTGCCACATTGAAAATTCAGGGTTTACATGAGAATCACAGGGAATAGCTGCAAAATTTTAGAACTACAAAACATGCATATTGTAGGCAATTTATCTTTTTTTTAA
>JAULJZ010103991.1:0-11789 GCA_032270985.1 Heliamphora pulchella | reverse complement strand
TGTTCGCGACGGTGAATCGCCAGAGAATTAGGATTAGCACCACAACGACGCTGTAGAGGAAGAAAGCGGCGAAGGTGCAGAGGAAAGTGACGATGAGCCTCTTCCAGATCTTCGGGACGACGCTGATGACGTTCCTCAAAGTCACCGCTCGAGCGGTGTAGATGCAGGCGACGGTGTAGATCACGGCGGCGGTGGAGAAGAGAGAGTAGATTTGGAGGTAGGTGAAGTAGGCGAAGTTGTACAGCCAAAACGTCGTCCACTCCAGCGATATAATGTCGGAGAGGTTCTCGTATCTCTGCGCGCCGATTGGGGATTCATGTCTCTGGTTTTCGTTGTGAATAATCTTAGAGAAGAGAAAGATGGATACTTGAACATGAGTGAGAAAGTTGTAGAAGATTGGGAGCATCAGAACCAGTGCGATCTGGCTGAAGACGAGCAAATCCTTTGGTCAAATTATTCGGTTAGGGTAGCACAGCCCTTTTCTCCGAGCCCTAATAACTCTCCAACTCTTTCCTTTATCTGCCCTCCAAATTACTAGAAATTCTCATAATCGGTTCTTTGAAAATTCGTCGTATATGCATCCCAAATTCAAACTCTGTTTCCATTCATCACAATGAATTCACCCTCGATTCAACTATCCTTTCAAATTCGTTTCCGCTTCATTCACCTCTAACAATTTGTAATTCCAATTCTAGATTTTCCTCTTTGATTTCTTAAGGTTTTGGAAATGCCGATCATTCTGACGCAGAACGCGATTCCGAAGATAATTGGTGAAGGTCAAGATGCAGCGCCGCTGGTTTAGGTCATGGACATCAAGCTCGTCGGTAACATGAAGGACCTTTTTCTGCTTTCCGATGGACTGTCGATCGAGTACGCAGCGGTCGCCACTCAGCTTAACGATCTAGTCAAGTCCGGCCGAGTCTGCAAGGGCTCTGTCATTCAGCTTATCGAATATATGTGTCTCGACTTTAAGAATCGCAACTAAAAGATCTCTTATCTCTAAGCTTTTGATTATACAAACATTTGCATGCGTTCATATTCATATATACATGTTTATGTATATGAACATATCTGTATATTCAAAATTGTGCAGTTAGGCAATGTTAGATTATGGGTTAGAATTCCATTATTATAATCTATGCCATAATTTCAACTGCTAACAGGCGACTTAACAACTCAGATTAATGATGTATCACTTGAATGGAAACATTCATTTGCTAAGGGAGGATAAAAACGATGGGCCTAAATCCCAGCCCAAGACAAACCACTTCAATACTCGTCTCAAAAAGCCCGGACAACTAGTTATTCGGACCATATAAGTTCGGACCACCCCAGCTAGGGGCAACCCATGTCTTGGTTAAGCCCACGTCAGCCCTAAGAAGATGGACAATTCAAAAAGATCCCATTTCTGAAACGAGTTGTTCAGAAATACATGATCTAACATCCTGGAGCAATTGTAATTGTTCTAGGATAAGGCAAAATCTTTAAAGGATAAAAGGCAGAGTCCTAAGAGGACTCAGTCTCCCTGGTTTTTGAACCCTATATAAAGGAAAGCATTTTCAACCCACATGTGCGAAATTCTGAGCCAAGTTCTTGATTAGACACCTCTTTGAGAGAAATTTAACTTGAACGTCGGAGTGCTTCCCGACCAAACCAGGCCGGAGAGCACTAACAATGTTCTTAGTTTTACAGGAGTTCGGTGATGGAGTAAGGAGTTTTCAGTGAGTTCGGCAACTAGCAGTTCGGTTCATATTCCATTCGGGATCATCAAACTTGAACCAATTTGTTTGATTCTAATTGTGCCATCCAGCTTACGACATGCACAATTTGGCGTCGTCTGTGGGAACGACGATTTCGAACCAATGGAATCATGAGCTAGACTCCTACTGGATTCACTGAAAGCCATGCTAGAGGGCAAAGAGAAATCCCTCAGAGGTCCATATCGATTGTCCCAGAGAGGCCGAGGACCCCCAGAATCCCTTCAGAGATTCCAAAGCATAGGGACGATGCCTCACACAATGGGAGGCAACTGCATTATTAACCACGAGTTCTAGATGAGAACGACCTTCTTCTCCATCTTCAAGAGAGAGAGGAAGACAGGATGAGAGGCTGGCCAGGCGAGATAAGATGATCAATAACCTCGAGAAAAGAATGGAACAACGAGAAAGGGAGATCGATGAGCTCAAGCGAATGACCCAAAGGCAGGAAACCCAAAGAGAGCCGCGCGTGAGGCAAAGAAAGAGTCCTGAGCAAGAGGAAACCGAACAAAGCCTAGAGTCCTACAGCTTGAGTCACCCTTAGAGGCGAAGGTGTAAGGAACCCGAAGAGAGTCTAAGAAGTTCTAGGCGAACTGATACTATCAAAGTTGAATCTGTTCGGCCAAGTTATCAAAGAGTAGCTCGGGTTGAACTAGACCCTAACCAGGACCTACGGTTGTAGCTAGAAAGAAGAATGGACTCTAGGATGCAGCATGGTGGTGGCCGAACAGCCCAAGACGTAGCAAGGAGGGCCCTCGAACATATCTCGGTATCACCATTGGCCGAGGTCATTGAGAATGCGGATCCACCTCGTAAGTTATCCCCGCCAAAGTTTGAGATGTATGATGGAAAGACAGCCCAAGTGAGCTATATTCGGCAGTATAAACAAGTAAAGGCACTATGGAGTGGGAATGATACACTCTTGTGTCGCATGTTCCCATCCAGTTTAGGAGAAACGGCTCTTAGTTGGTTCCACAAGCTGCCACCTCGCTCCATAGTTAATTGGCAGCAATTGACAGAATCTTTTACTGCTCGGTTTATAACCAATAGTAAACAACCGAAGAGTTTTGACATATTGCTGTCCTTACGAAAGATCGACGGAGAGACAATTCGGAGTATGCTCGGTGATATTCGAAAACCTATAACGAGATAAAAGATTGCATCGAACAGCTAGTTGTTGCCTCCTTCAAGATAAGGCTACCTCCTCAAAGTCGTTTGAGATAATCTCTCACCAAGAAGACTGTCTCCATTATGTCCGAGCTAATGGTGAAAATTGAGCAACATGCAAAAGTTGAAGAAGATATAAGCCAAGTTGAACAAAGTGTAGCATCGGTCAAACAGTCTAAAATGAAGGATAAAGGACGAAAAGATCAGAAAATTAGGAAGGAGTCCCAAGAGAAAAAGGAGTCAACAGCCTACCAGGCTCTGCAAACGGTATTCAAAGAGCCCCTACATAAGCTCTTGGACCAAATCAAGGACAACCCTTACTTCCAGTGGCCATCGAAGTTGATGGGGGATCCGAGCAGACAAGATCAGAAGCGGAAGTGTCACTACCACCGAGATCATGGCCACCTGACTAGAGAATGCCAAACTTTCAAGAAGCACTTGGAGGACTTGATTCAAGCTGGGCACTTGCTGGAATTCATTGACACCGAGAAGATTGCTCGGGAAGGAAGGAACCAGGAAGAAAACCAGAGGCGCGAACAAAGAGATGCTCCTCTCGGCGTGGTAAAAATGATTCATGGCACTACGGAGCCTATCACCCGAGCAGTTGTCCGGCACCAAACTAGGACCATGACCCATACTCTGAGGGTGGATGAAGGTAAACGACGAATGAGAGAGGAGGACTCCAACCAGAACCAGTCAAAAGGGATTAGCTTTTCAGAGGATCTCGAGAGAATACACCAACCCCACAATGATGCCTTGGTACTAATACTGCGCATTGCCAATTATGATGTAATGCGAGTATTAGTAGACCAGGATAATTCGGTGGACATTATGTACTACAGTCTGTTCCAGAAATTAGGACTAAAAGACTCATCACTGAAAAGGTGCATGACTCCACTAATCAGCATCAACACAGACCCAGTGTGGCCAGTTAGAAGGATAACCGTACCAGTAAAAGCAGGACCTGCGACGGTAAACACTGAATTCCTAATTATTAATCAACCTTCTACTTACAATGCTATTGTAGGAAGAATGTGAATTCATAGTTTGAGAGCAGTACCCTCAACCTACCACCAGTCTTTGAAGTTTCAAATGGGTAAAGAAGTAGTCAAAATCAAATGAGATCAACACACGGCAAGATAGTGCTTCCTAGCAACAATGAAGACCCAAGAACAGTACCCAAAAGTGAAGACCATAGAAGTGGAGGATGGCCCTACAATATACGACTATAGCTGGACAATCGAAGAGAAGGTGGTAGAGGACCTGAAGAAGATCAACCTCTCTCTGGAAGATCTAAATCGATTCTTCTTGCTCGGAACAAGCATGACTGAACAAGAAGAAATCGAACTGATGGACTTTTTCAAGGAAAACAGAGAGGTCTTTGCATGGACACCTTACGAGATGCTAGGAATAGATCCCGTAGTGATCAATCATCGGCTGAATGTGGATCCCCAAAGGAAGCCAGTAATACAGAAACCAAGGAAATCCGCACCACATCATGCAGAAGCAATGTTAGAGGAGGTTCAACGATTGAAGGAAGTAGGGGTCCCTACTTCATCAAAGAGATCCATTACCCGATCTGGTTGGTGAACATCGTAGTGGTCAGGAAGAAGGATGGGAAGTGGCGAGTCTGCGTTTACTTCACTAATCTAAACAAGGTCGGCCCCAAAGATTGTTTCCCTCTGCCCCGAATAGATCAGCTCGTCGACTCAACAGCAGGACATGAGAGGATGATTTTCTTGGATGCATACAGAGGGTACCACCAGATAGCTATGTACCCCTTGGACATGGAAAAGGCAACCTTCATTATCCCTCGGGATATTTACTGCTATTGGCTGATGTCGTTCGAACTCAAGAATGCAGAAGCTACTTATCAAAGACTTGCTATCAAGAAGTTCGGGGACTTGATCGGCGAGACCATGGAGGTCTACAT
This sequence comes from Heliamphora pulchella, assembly GCA_032270985.1. Lineage (NCBI taxonomy): Eukaryota > Viridiplantae > Streptophyta > Magnoliopsida > Ericales > Sarraceniaceae > Heliamphora > Heliamphora pulchella. The sequence continues at coordinate 6,932 of JAULJZ010103991.1, read as the reverse complement.
CAACGACATGGTTGTAAAAACTAAGCACCCGAATAAACATCTCGACGACTTAAGAAAGACCTTCGAAATCCTCAAAGCTTACAAACTAAGGCTCAACGCTTCCAAATGCGCTTTGAGGTAAGTTCTGAAAAGTTCTTAGGCTTCCTAGTGACTCACAGAGGAATAGAGGTAAACCCCGAGCAAATCTCAGTTATACAGAATCTAAAGAGCCCACAGAACTTGAAAGAAGTCCAGAAGTTGACAAGGATAGCTGCAGCGCTCAACGGTTCATTAGCCGAGCATTTGATCGGTGCTATTCATTCTTCAAACCAATGAAGGGAGCCAACCAGTTCGCCTGGGATGAAGATAGTGAGAAGGCTCTCGCTATGCTGAAACACTATCTCTTTTCCCCACCGTTACTAACAGTGCCAAATAGTGGTGAGACTCTGTTTTTATACCTTGCGATGTCAAGCCGAACTGTCAATGCTGTGCTTCTGAAAGTAGAGGACAAGATCCAAAGGCTAATCTACTGTATCAGTAAGGTTCTTCTTGATCCAGAAACAAGGTATCTGCCATTAGAGAAGCTGGCCTTGGCCCTTGTCATCGCATTTCGCAAGCTAATCCACTACTTCAGAGCTCATCCGATCAAGGTAATCACCGAACATCCTCTTCAGGCATTACTTCGACAAGCAAACTTCTCAGGAAGAGTCGCAAGGTGGGCCGTAGAACTTGGGGAGCACGACATCACACTCTGCCCTAGGACAGCCATAAAAGGCCAAGTTTTGGCTGACTTCATTGCCGAATTCAGCCAAGAAGAATGTTCAGCTGATATTGGGGGGCAAGTCACCGAGTAAGCAGCTTCAAATGACAAAGATTCAGAAGAAACATAGAGGCTGTATGTGGATGGCTCCTCATGCCACAAAGGCGTTGGGGTAGGGATCGTCCTATACAACCCTAATGGAGTTCTCATAGAGAAGGCAAATCATCTCGACTTCCAGGCCACCAACAACGAAGCTGAATATGAAGCCCTTTTAGCCAGACTTCGAGATGTCAAGGAACTGAAGGCCCAAAGAGTCCGGGTATTATGTGACTCACAGCTGGTCGTGAATCAGTTCAAGGGGGAATACACAGCCAGAGATAATAGGATGCAGGCATATGTTCGGCTGGCACAGAGATTGGCCAAGGACATATCAAATTACGAGATCATCCAGCTCTCATCCAAAGAAAACAGCTATGCTGATTCTCTGGCATGCCTAGCATCTGCTGTAAGTTTCAAGAAAAAAATGGTGATTTCTATAGAAGTCCTTCAACAACCAAGCGTAGTTAGCCCCGAAGAGGAGCAGATCTACTGTTCGGAGTTGGGACCCAGTTGAATAGATCCCATAAAAAACTATATGGTGCTGGACGAGCTTTCATCCGATCAAAAGGAAGCTCAGATGATAAGAAAAAAGGCAGCCAGGTTTTGGGTCTCTAGTTCGGGAGATCTTTACACAAAATCCTTCACGGTCCCTACCTGTTTTGTGTTCATCCAAACAAAATCCAAGACCTATTGTTCGAAGTACATAAAAGAATTTGTGGTAGCCACACAAGAGGGAGGTCTTTAGCCCACCGAGCAATTTCTCAAGGCTATTGGTGGCCCTACATGCAAAAAGATGCGGAGCAGTATGTACAGAAGTGTGAAAAATGTCAGAGGTTCAGTCCGAACATACACGTCCCAGCCAAGGATCTCTCTCCACTTACTAGCCCGTGACCCTTCGCTCGATGGGGATACGACATAATGGGTCCCTTCCCAAGGGCCACAGGTAATAGGAAAATACCTCCTCGTAGTCACGGACTACTTTACTAAGTGAGTGGAGGCTGGCTAATATCAAAGACATTGATGTGAGGAAGTTCACATGGAAAAACATCATTACTCGATATGGCATCTCCCAAGCAATCATCTCTGACAATGATACCCAGTTCGACAGTTCAGTATTCAAGAACTTCTGTTCAGGTCTGGGGATCAAAAACTACTTTTTTACCCCAGCATACCCACAAAGTAATGGACATACGGAAACCACGAACAAGACCATCGTTAATGGACTCAAGAAGAGACTGGATGCTGTTAAAGAAAGATGGGTCGAAGAACTCCCTTCGGTCCTATGAACGTACTGAGCAACCCCAAGGAGGTCTACAGGTGAAACCCCCTTTGCTTAGCTAATGGGGTAGAGACAGTTATACCATTAGAGGTCGGATTATCAACAATCCGAACAGAAGTCAACACTCCCGAAGTAAATACAAAAGTATTAGCCATGGATCTAGATCTAGCCGAAGAATAAAGAGCAATGGCTGCCATTAAATTGGCGGCTTACCAACAAACTCTTGCCAAAGGATACAACAAAAGGATTAAATATCGTGAGTTCTGCGAAGCGAATTTGGTCTTGAAAAAAGTCCTCGGTCACATGAAGGACACGGGTCAGGAAAAGTTAGGCCCGAACTGGGAAGGCCCGTACAAAGTTACTTCTAAGGCTGGAACTGGAGCATACTATTTAAAAGACATGAGTGGCAAAGCTGTCCCTAGGCCATGGAATGCAAACAACCTCCGCAAGTTTTATTTTTGATTTTACATGTTCTCTGTAATTTTTCATTTTCACAATAAAACGCCGATTATTTGGCAAGAACTTTTTCCTTTAAAGCTTTTATCACATAATTTTTTCGACAAAAACTAGGGGCCACATTGAGTACGGCATACATGCTCCAGTTCAATCAGTAAGTTCAAAGCATATCTGAACTAATTTAACCCCTTGTATGGATGTTGATCCCTTACTTTGGAAGAATAAGCCTAAATATGCTAAGTTCGAAGTATATTCGAACTAATTTAACCCATAGTATGGATGTTGATCCCATACTTGGGAATAATGAGCCTAAAAAAGTTAAGTTCGAAGTATATCCAAACTAATTTAACCCCTTGTATGGATGTTGATCCCATATTTGGGAAGAATGAGCCTAAAAAGGCTAAGTTCGAAGGATATCCGAACTAATGCAGCCCCTTGTATGGATGTTAATCCCATACTTTGGATGAGTAAGCCCATGAGGCTAAATATGAAGTTCATCTGAACTGACGAAGCCCCTTGTATGGAAGGACGAGCCCATACTAGGAAAGACATGATTTAGTCTAAAAATAAAGAGAAAGAGTTCTTTTCATTAATTAAAAGAGGGCTGGAACCCCTGAAGCTACAATCCCAAAAGGCTCCGAAGAGCCATACAAGTAGTACAACAAAAAGAAAGAGATAATTAACGAAGGAAAAGCAAGAAGATTCAGAGCTCTTCGAGGAATTCTTCGACAGTTTGCACTGCCTCCTCGACCACTGAAGGGAGAGCTTGTTCGGCAGGTGGTGGTGGGTCTTGATCACTGGAGACGGCAGAAATTCCTTCTACCTCCACCACCTCGTCTTCCCCCTCTTCACCCTGCTTGATCGGGAGAGGGACCTCAGTCAAAAGTTGAGAGGAGGGATCCACCCTAGCTGCCTTAAGGGCCTCCTGCCAGCCGGTTGCAAAGATGATGTCCTGGAGGGTGGGGATCTGGCCCTTGTAATTTTTTGTTGCCTTGGCTACCCCTTCAGCGTAGGTCTTATTGGCCTCTTTCTCTACTTTTGCCTTCCCCGCTTCGACCTCTTCAGCCCGAGCCTTCGCAGCTGTCAGCTCCTCTTCCTTCTCCTTCAACTGGCTCTTTAAAGAGGTCTTCTCTACCTCTAGTTCGAACGCCCTCGCCCGAGCAAGGTCCGTGACCAAGCCCCGATCGCAGAGCTCGGCCTCCCATCTTGCCGATGGTCTGGAGGTAGCTGTGGTTGCGCAAACACATGGTGATCAGCTCGGCCTCCCTCTCATCTACCCTCTCTAGGGCAACGACAGTCCGCTGGACGCTCTGGAAAAGAAAAAGAAAGGAGTAGGGAAAGGAAGGAGTTATAAAAAAGATAGAAGTACAGAAAATGTAAAGAAATAAAGAAAGGGAAGAACGGTTACCTGGATGGCGTGCCAAACAGCAAACCCGCACAGCTCTTCGAAATCAAATTTTTTGATCTCTTCCATGTCAGATGAAAGGAGAAGGGCCTTGCAAAGCCCAAGACAAGTGTCTGGGGACCAAACTCGGTCCCCGGTGGTGATCAGACGGTCCCCCTTTTTTAGCTTGGGGGACCATGGCGCTACATTGGTCTATAGGTCGGCCACCTTTTTCCCTTGTCCTTTGAAGGGGCCTTCCCTTTGGTGGTGCTAGGCTCTGGTTCCCCAGCTTTCTTTAGTCTCTTCAAGGGAGGCTGAGGTTCAGTTGGAGTTTGCCCAGAAGTGGGCATTGATAGCTCGGCAGCAAGGTCTGAAGCCTTCTCCCGCCAAATTTTTTCTGCTCAGGTGGCAGTGGAGACGTTGACCTTATTCTTAGAACCCTTCACCGTAAGGAATTGTGTGAGATTGGCAGCGGCTGTCTTTCTCTTAGCTATCTCGGTGATGCAATTGAGCTCGGATGAATTAGCAGAAGAAGAGGAAATTGAGATGGTGTAGCCCGGTGAAGATGGCTCGGGGCAGTGTTGAAGGAGTGGGGCTTAGGCAACTATGACTTCCCTCTCTGCCCTGGTGAACGGCAGAACTACGGCTTTAGGTACTTCTGCTGGCTCCAAAGCAGGGCCGAAAATCCAACCATCGGCTGTGCTTGGTCTGATGAAGCTGCAGTAGGTGGGAATGTAGTTCAACAAAATGTGGGCTGCTCGGCCTAGCCCCCTTTGCTCGGGCAATCCTTTGTAGGCCCAAACCTTGGCGAGGTCGTCGAGATGTACTCTTAGAAGAGGCCCTCGAGCTCGGCTATTAGCAATCTCACCTGTACTGAACAAAGAAAAAGGAGAGCATTAGAATAGGAAAATTAAGCTAATTTTGTGTAAGACATAAAGACAAACAGTTGGCAAGCGAAGCTATTAGGTCCAAGACCGTCCTTCTAGGGGACGGTGAAGATGTCCTGCACCTCTATGGGACCGAACTCGAAGTTCTCGGTCACGTAAACGAATTCATCATCCACATCCTTACCAGAGTCCGGCAGTTCGATCACCAGCTTTTCGGCTACCCTCTTAGCCTTGAGGTAGTATGAGTCAGAGGAGTGTTTGACCATATTGTAGCAATAAACAATATCCCAGATACCGAGATTGGTACACAAGATACTGTTTAGTTCCACAACACCCATGACTACTCTAAACACGTTAGAGGAGACCTGCATGGGGCTTACTCGATAGTGTCGAAGAACTCGGCGAAGTAATGGATGAAGAGGGAACCGAACTCCCACCTCCACTATAGCCACCAGTGGGAGGAAGAGCTTTTTCCAATCCCTTTCGCGTGAGTCTCCGGCATTAGCTAGAGTGAGGCCAACATCGTCCGAAATTTGGTATTAGCGCCGGAAAACTTCCATGGCCGCCGACGTCGATACTAGTTTTCTTAGTTTGTCCATTTAATTGAGAAGAATAAAAAAAAAAGAGGGAGAAAAAGGGCAAACTAATCTCAAAGTAGTGAAAAAGAGCAACAAAAAGGAAAAAGTGGTGCTTACGAGTGTCTGGAAGTGGGTCCTAATCACCGAATTTTGGAAAAATGCTTCGCCGGAAAAGAAGTTCAAGCTCACCGGAAATCGCAGAGAGAGAGAGAGAGAGAGAGTTATGGGAGAAGTTCGAAAATGGTAAAAAGAAGAAAATGGCATCTAAAGGGATTTTTATACCCATCAACTCTGAAGGGACAGGCGCATTAATGCGTCGTACGCAATTATGACATGCGTTGTTCCCTAGAATGACGCGTGTCCCTTCGAAAACCCAATCAGAACACACCACGTCAGCGAAACGGGGCTCGAGGCAGGCTATCATTCATGATGGGATACTAAGGGATTTTAACTCCTGGACTACCCCCCGAAGAACCAAGTAAAACCACCGAACAAGGACACACCTCCTGGGATGCCAACACAGCATGCATCCCTGAACAAGGACAGTTGGAAGAAAGGTGCTCGCCGAACAAACAGAAAAGGAAAAAAGAAGCTCTGAGCCTTCACTAGGCAGTTCGGCCAAGCGAAAACCAGAGCTTGGGGGCAGTTGAGAGAGGATAAAAATGATGGGCCTAAAGCCCAGCCCAAGACAAACCACTTAATACTCGTCTCAAAAAGCCCGAACTACTAGTTGTTCGGGGCCATATGAGTTTAAACCACCCCAGCTAGGGGCAGCCCATGTCTTGATTAAGCCCGCATCAGCCCTAAGAAGATGGTTAACTCAAAAAGATCCCATTCTTGATACGAGTTATTTAGAGAGGACTCTGCCTCCCTGGTTTTTGAACCCTATATAAAGGAAAGTACTCTCAATCCACTGGTACGAAATTCTGAGCCCAGTTCTTGATTAAACACCTCTCTGAGAGAAATCTAACTTGAACGTTGGAGTGCTTCCCAGCCAAGTAAGGCCGGAGAGCACTAACGGTGTTCTTAGTTTTGTAGGAGTTCGACGACGAAGTAAGGAGTCTTCAGTGAGTTCGGCAACTAGGAACTTGGTTCATATTCCGTTCGGAGTCATCAAACTTGAACCAATTTGTTTGGTTCTAATTGTGCCATCCAGCTTACGACATGCACATTCGCTTATATATGTAAATTAATAGATAGATTCATACATATATTCATACAAACACATATATTTAAACTAGAGGCTATGCAAACCCAATACTTGTGCTGTGATAATTTCAGAAAATTAATCGTAAAACATTTCACTCTAAAAAACTAAAACAGTGGACTGGATAAAGAGGAACTGAAGCAGTTGAAAGAAGATGAGAGCAGTTTTTGTAGGAAAAATTTGGCTTAAAAAGTAGCATGGCACAAGTTCAGTTTTGAGTTCACACCATAACCCTATATATATATGTGTGTGTGTGTGTGTGTGTGGGCGCGCGCACACGGGGGGGGGGGGGGGTTGGTCCTG
>JAULJZ010103980.1:0-11790 GCA_032270985.1 Heliamphora pulchella | reverse complement strand
GACAAAAATGCAATGTTTCCTATAGGTTTTACGTGTGTTTTTATTGTTAAACATTTATGACTCGGTTCTTATTTTAATAGCTTCGTATATAATATAGTATTTGATGCATGCATCACGAATATTGATATAGCTCATTTTATTCTCTTTCTTATTTATTTATTTATTGTAACTCTTCTGTTTATGTAAGAATCAACAAATATTGATAGATAGCTCATTTTATTCTCACTTTTTTGTCCTCTTAATTGTAATTTGTGTGTCCATTTTTGTCCATGCTCGTGTACTTTAAACCAAATAGCGTAAATCTTTTGTTATGTGTGTGATTGTTTTATTTCCATTCTCAATTTGTTTAGTCTGTTCTAACAGATTTGAAAGGGGTTTGTCAGTTAGGCCAATTAACTCATCTATTTTTTTTGGTAAAAATTTAGTATTTTTTATTGGTCCAAACTACAGAACTTTAGCCCTTAGGATGTCTAAAAAATTAGCCTTTTAAGATATTTAATTTTTTTTTAAAGAAAAGAGAGAAAATAGTGTTTGAGACAATTTTTGTAGGTAACTTCTTTTTTTACACTTTTTGTTAAGATGTCTAATAATGTCCTTATTTTTTGTTTTAAATTGTAGTGTTTGAAAAATTGGCAGGAATTCTTTTATTGTTGAGAGTAGAGTTGACTTTTAATTAAGGGTATTATAGTCATTTTACTCATAGAAAAAGTTAATGTGTTTGGATTATGTATAAGTTTTTTTTTAAAAATAAATAAATAAAGTTAATTAATTTTTTAGAGAAACCAAATAATTGGGTGTTTGGCAAAGCTACGACTAGTAGCTTTTAGCTTCATGTTATTAATTTTAGCTATAAGTTACAAATTTTTCAAATACCCACAATTTCTGTTACAAGTTATAATTATTTTTTTTATTTCAGTTATAAGTTACAATTTTTACCAAACATTCACAACTTTTGCTACAAACTACAATCTATAAGCTATTAATTTTAATAATAACAAACATTACTAAATACTTGTATTTCTTAAAAGTGAACATTTTTTAATTAAAAAATCAACTTTTTAAATAGTCCAACCAAGACCTTACATTATATTTGACAATACATTCCACAGTTTAACCACCAATAAAAAGAATGAGAGTGAAAAAGTTTATTTTCATATTTCTTTTCCCAATATTTAATCTACAACTGAACAAATATAAAAGATCAAAAAAAAAAAAGGTTACCTGGCGGTGCATTGCCCGAAATGGGAATAGATGATGACAAATTTGTCGCTCTTTGGGAGGGCTCCTCATTATAAAGCAACGAAGTTGCAGCCTCTTTCACCTTATCTACCCTACTGAAATCACCAGCAGTTCTCGCCGGACTAACTTTATCAGTCACGACCTCCCGAGAAATCCCTCCGCCGGTCACGTGCTCTCTGGTTTCCGCGGCCCGACCCGGGCTCAGCATTCCACCACCGGCACAGTCGGCGTCGGGGGTTGTCAATGTGAGGCCGGCGATCTTTGAAGCAATCGTGTGCGTCCCCTCCGCCACCGCGGCGTACGCCGGCGCGAGCTTCTGACAGACAGTTTCGGTGATGGTCTTGTTGGGGCTGAAAGTATTCTCTGTTTCTTCTTCTTCGTCTTCTTCTTCTTCTTCTCCGCGTTTGATGGTGGTTGCCAAAACATGGTTCTCAGAAAGCACGGGATCGGCTCTGGGATGCTGCCTCGCGTACTCTTTGCATGTCTCCGGTGCCAGCTCTGATTCGTACACTGAAACATAGAACATGACTTTGAACTTGATCAGGGCCTGTTGTGAATAGCTTTTCTGTTTTGCGTGTAAGAGGTTTAATTTAAAAAAAATAAAAAAAGTACTTCGAATAATTTAAAAAATTAGATGTTAGAAGAAAAAAAATAAATTTAACTTTTTTTTTAATTATTTTGAAAATCGTGCAACACTTTTATTTTAAATAAATTAGTTTAAAAGTTGAATATTTTAGAAAAAATCAGCTTGAATTTTGATCCAAAACTGTGACTGAATCAATTAGCCTCAGTTTGTTAATGTTTAGAGTTTTTAATTTTTGTTTATAATAAATAAAAAATAAGTTTTTATTTTTCGTTTATAATAAATAAAAATAAAAATATGTTTGATATGTAAATATTTAAATTTTTTTTATCTTTTAATTAAAATTTTTTACTTTATCAAATTGTCTCAATGAGATAATTGAAAAATTAAAAAAATAATTAATTAAAAGATGAAAAAAAAGCTTACTATAGACGAAATAAACAATATAAGATCTTATTTATTGGTTTATATTAACTTATTTTTGTATTTTTTAATATTTTAATTAAAAATTATATATTTTCAATTATAATGATTTGAACAAGCAATGAATTTCTTTTTACTAAAACAAAACAAAACAATATAAAATAAATAAATAAGTAATTATCCCATATGAGGCCTTAATCTCACGCGAGTGTAAAAGATTAATTACTAATATTGAGACTTACATTTAATAGATTAATTTTTTAAATAGAACACAAAATGCTTACAAAGTAAAAAAGTGGGATTCATTTTCCCCATTTGAAAAAACTCATACGCTACGGTAACATACTTATAAAAAAATTAAAAAAAGAGAAATAATAAAAAATAAAATACACATGGTTATAATAAAGTATCAATCTCAAACAATGGTGAGACCTTTTCACTTACTGGTTTAAATTTTCAGTACTGCTATGAATTTAGAAAAAATATTTAAAAAATTATTCAGAATTTAAAGTAAATAGTCAAAATTTTCTTAGAGTGTGTTTCATATCTTATTAAATATGAATGTACACCTTACAAATTACTTTTGAAATAAAATTATAAGTACTTTTTCTGAGTATATAGACTTCTTTTTAAACTTTTTAGACAGATGGCGTACCAAAAAAAATAAATAAATAAAATACAGGCGGTTATGTCTTCCATTTATATTTCTGACAGCATTTGGAAAGGTAGAAAAAATTAAAATTGAACATTCTTTTGGGTGCATTGCAAGGATTAATGTAAGAACTAAGAACATTACTTGGGGCTCCAAGATATTCGGGATCTTCTTCTTCCACATCGTCATCTAAGGTGACACCCCAAGACGGTGATCTGCTATTCTCTTGCCCGTGTTGCTTCTTATTACTCAGACTGTACCGGAATTTATTCGCCTTCTCCTTTACTTTCGTAAGAACTGATTTCTTGTTATGGTGGCCGTCGTATTCTGCGTGATCATGGTCCTTGCCGGAAAACGGTGCCGTCGTACTCGCCAGAAATCTTGAGGCGTCGCCTGCCATGAAAGTTTTTGCTTTATCAAGATAGCAGGATAGTCATACAAGTAATTAAAAATTGCAAGTCTATCATACAAGCAATTAAAAAACAATAAAAATTTAGATCAATTTTTTATTTTATTTTGAAGAAAAAGATGAAAATGGCAAAAGACAACTACGGTGGGGTGGTAGAGGAAGCGACGGTGACAACGGTGAGAATAGCAGCAACAATGGTGGTGTTGGTGGTGCTTGTAGCACTAGTAATGGTAATAGTAGCGGTGATGATGATCGTAAAAAAAATAGTGGTGGAAGTGACAGCAGTGTTAGTGGTAATAGTGGTGGTTGAATGGTGGTGGTGTTAGTAGTGTAAGAACTTTTGTTCAAAGAAAACGTATTTAAAATAATAATGGTATTATTTTTTATTTGATAATTGAAAAAATAATTAAATTGAAGTGTTATTTAAAAAATTCTTTCAAAATATTTTTTCATAAGTTAAAATTTAATGGCAAAGCATATATTAAATACACTATCACAATCATCATAATTAGAGATTCGAATGAAATTTTCACAAAAATTTTAATAAATAAATATACAATCATAATCAAGATTCACAAAAATCATAATAAGAAATGGTCAATAATATCAAAAGAGACCAATTAAAGATAATTTATAGTCATCTCGAATTAATACTAATCTAAAAAACTCACACAAAAAATTAGTATTTACCTATAACAAAAAAAAAACCAAAAAAATGAGAGACTTTGGATTCGTTTGGTTTTTGGTTGTATTTTCTAAAATTATTATTCAACAGTCAAAAATAATTTTTAAACTTTTATTTTATATTTTATTTCAATTTAAACAAACATCTTACAAGTAATACCATGGTATATATAACGTGAGACCTACGTATTACTTATTCTTTTTATTATATTTAATTCTATCAAACATGGTATATATATGTATTAAAATAATAACGTATTAATTACCACTTTATGACGGGAATTTACCTTCAAAAAGTTGTTGAAAAGTTGGGGAGGTACGAGGTGTAGGAGTTTGTAGAGTGTGATTATCAGCAATGTTCATCCTTGGGATGCCATTAAGTTGAGCCATTTTTGCTGCAAATCTAGAAGAGCAATGGAGAGAGAATTTAAGAGCAAAGCAACGACTTTTCATGCATCATTTTCGGGGTTCTTTTGTGAACAAAAATGACGCAGATCCACGTGTCATTTTAATATAAGATATGAAATATTTTGTGGGCTCTATTTTTACACGTGGTGATAAGAGAAAAATATAGGATATGAAATATTTTGTGGGCTCCATTTTTACACGTGGCGATAAGAGAATGCTTAGGCTTCTCTTACCTGAATCCTCAAGACTTGGTTTTCATATATATATATATATATATATATATTAAAAATAAACAGTTAAACAATTGTTAGCAGGTAAACATAGTTAGCCATATAATCTAAACTATAACAAGCGGTCATGGTTAGCATATCACAATTGTTAGCAGATAAACAATTGTTTAATTGCTTATTCTAAAAATATATATTAGTTATTTATTTTATAAAAAAAGTGATTAGATAAATATCTATCTAATATAATATTTTAATTATATATATAAAATAATAAATAAAATAAAAAATATATTATTTATTATTGTATATATATTTTTTATAAAAATATTATTTAATAATAAATAATTTAGTATAATATAAATATCTATCCAATATAATATTTTAATTAATTAGTCTAAATTAAATTTTAATTTTATTAATTATAATGAGATAACTAACTTAAAAGTGATATAAATTTAACATTTAAAATTTTTAATAATAATTTAATATTGATCGAAAAGAAAGAGAAAAAGAAGAATGGGTCATGGTAGTAGTAAGGCATGGATGGAAAGGTTGAAGTATAGGGGAAAAAAAAATGGAGAGTAGTAGTTAGCATGAATGAAAAAGGCTCATGGATGGAAAGGTAAGAATGAAAAAAATAGAGAGTAATAGATAGCATGAATGATAAGGCTCGTGGATGGAAAGGCTTAAGTATTGGGTAAGAATGAAAGAAGGGAGAGTAATAGATGGTAGTGAGGCATGGATGGAAAGGCTTAAGTGTTGGGCAAGAAAGAAAAAAGAGAGAGTAGTAGATAACATGAATGAAGAGGTTCATGGATGGAAAGGCTTAAGTATTGAGTAAGAATGAAAGAAGGAAGAGTAATAGATAGTAGTGAGGCATGGATGGAAAAGCTTAAGTATTGGGCAAGAAAGAAAAAAGGAAGAGTAGTAGATAGCATGAATGAAAAGGCTCATGGATGGAAAGACTTAAGTATTGGGTAAGAATGAAAAAAGGGAGAGTAGTAGATAGCATGAATGAAAAGACTCATGGATGAAAATGCCTAAGTATTGAGTAAGAATGAAAGAAGGGAGAGTAATAGATAGTAGTAAGGCATGGATGGAAAAGCTCAAGTATTAAGCAAGAGAAAAAAAATGGAGAGTAGAGTAAAGAGGCAAGAGAGAGAATGAACATAAAATTTGAAAAGTCAGTTCCCAAATAATGAGGTGGATGCTAACTAAACACTCTGGAGTAAATTTTTGGATTCCTAGTTTTATTGTTTATGTTGCTCCCATTGCTCCTTAATTATATACTAAGGCCCGACCGGCACAAGCTTAAAAATTAGTTTGTTTGCTTTTTTGTGTTTTTACTCAAAAAATTAAATTGAATTTAAAATAAATTGTTTGATAACTTAACTTTTAAACTATCTTTTTCAAATTTGTTATTTGAATAAAAAGTTAATTTTTTTTATTTTTATTTAAAATGGACAATTTTACCCTTCTATATATTTGATATTAACAATTATATGCAGTTAGTAGTGGTATTAAATAAGTTATGAATGAGGAGTATTATTGTATTTTAACAGTGGTGAGAGTTTGAATAAAATATTCTAAAAATTTATGTTTCAATATGATTTTTTGACTTTTAAACTTTTTTGCTTTTTTACTAAATGGACAATCTTGACTTTTTGACGCTTTTAGCCAAAAAGCTAAAAATCAGGGCCTAAGAGCATCAACACCAATAACTAGTTAAATTAATTAATTAATTGGCCATTATTTTATTTTAGCTAGCTATTTTTTATTTAACACTTCGACAATAATAACTATTTTAGCTATTCTTCATTAAAATAATGTTTTTTCAGATTATAGGAAAAGGAATGTATTTTTGTAAAAAAAATATTTTATGTATTTAACTAATGAATAATGACTCAACAAATTTATTGAGTCATTTGGCATGAAACTAAAATAGCTAGCCCATATTGAGTTTAAAGTACAAATGCTATTTAACTGGATGCTCAAAGCCAATGTTTGAAGTGTGTAATCATATTAGGAGATAGAAGACAAACAATAGTGGACCCAACAATTTTTAATATTATATGATAATAAATAAAATTATATATATAGTGATATAATTTGAATCATATTTAGTTAAAATAAAAATAAAATATGAGATAAGAGTTTAAACAAATATTCTTGATTGTTAAATAAGAAGGAAAAATAATTTTAAAAAAAGACAAATAATACCATGGAACTATATTTGATAATTGGATATGTTAGTAAGAATATATAATATTGTAGATTTTATATACTTTTGTATATTAAAGAATTATAGAGAATATAATATATACTCTGAGATTTGTAGTTCATATTTGAATAGTGCGAGTTGCGAACTTGGAATTATAGCGGTGCATGATGGAGATTACGCCCGTTTGGTAATTTTAATTTTTTGACTTTTAGCTAAAAATACAAAAAATTTAATATAATTTGTTGGACAAAAAAATAAAAAAGCTAAAAAATTAAAAAATCAAATCAAAACACTAACTCCTAAAATATTATATTTAAAATTCAATCACTTTTAAAATACAATAGCATCCCTCATTCATAATTTATTTAATTATTAATACCACCAACTACATATAATTGTTAATATCAAATATATAAAATGGTAAAATTATCCAATTTGAATAAAAAGTAAAAAACTAGTTTTAATTCAAATAACTAATTTGAAAAAAACTATCTTAAAACTTAAAGTTACCAAATAATTTATTTTAAACTAAATTTAGTTTTTTGACTAAAAATATAAAAAAAACAAAACAAATAGCTTTTAAGCTAATTGACAATCGACAATCAGGGCCTGAGAGAGGTGGCTACGCGAAAGGAGAGGTAGAGGTGGTTTTGTAAAGAAGAGAGCTAGCTGTGGTGCTACTCAATGAAATTAAAAATTATAGTTAATGTTTTAGAGCAACTCCAACAAGTTCTCTAAGCATAACTTATTAGTTATTTTGATTAGTTTTTATCGTGTTTGAAGCTCTAACAAGCTTTTAAAAAGGTTTTGTGTTTTGACTATTCTTTTATTAATTGCAGCAGTTGGCAATTTTTGTTGTATCTGCAAAGACATCTGTTTGCGGCTGGATCAATTGTGGCGATGCTTCTAGAGTGCCTGTTTCCTTTGATTGACATACGGGGTTTTGGGGTCGATCTTTCTAAGAGATCCAATATCCGGCCGAGGTCACTAGATATATGGTTCGGTCCACAAGGTCAAGATTACTTGGGGTTTGTCCATTCTCTGCCGGGGTGAGCTCGGGGCTCGACAGTTGTCCAAAATTGTCCAAAATTAACAGTTGGCTTGATAGTTGTCCAAAATTGTCATTTTGGCTTCCCAAGACACTTTGTAATTAAGGTTCGACTGGAAGTGAGGCGAATGTTGCTTGTCTTTCGCTACCCTTTTCTCTGTCAATTCCTTCTCCTTGCTCTCCTTCCTTCTTCTGGCCCACAGTCGCCAACTTATATCTGACAAAATGTACTCCCATCTCACCACCTCTCATTCAAGATTGGCAAGATTCCAGGACAAGTATAAGGTCCCTCCATTCTTGACGATGAGGTACATGGACCAGGAGAACCAGGAGGGAAAGATCGCCAATGAGTAAGTGGAGATGGTTTTCTCCATCGCCTCACTGACCTATGAAGGGTTACGATTTCCTATTCTGTCACTGGTTTGGGTGATTTTGAACATCTTGGGGTTGATGACACACCAAGTCTTTGGTGATTTCTTCCGCTTGGTGATGTCAATAGTCACATTGAACTACTATTACTTCTTCGACTTGGGAGTGTTAGAAATATTTTTGCTGTGCCTTCCATGTTATGTTGAGGACTGTGCTGTTTATTGCCTCCGTCCTCAGAGTCTAGAATAGGTGTTGATTCACGGCTTCTCTAATCTCGACGCGGCGCCTCCTAAGTTTGTGCTTGTTGGCGGGGGATTTGAGTTTGGTGATTTGGATGGCGGCCTTTTGCTTCCTTAAGTGGAGGGGCATCCAGGTGCGTAGTTGCTCACTTCATTTTAGTTTGCTTTCTTATCTTAGTTCTGAACTGCTTCTAACTCTTCTTGCCCCCATTCTCTTTTGTAGATCTTTTTGTTGCCCATGACCTTCATAAGGAGGCAGATCAGAAGACGATTGACGCGACATTTCGAATCTCTTCGAGCAAGCAGATTACTCAATTGCCCTTGAAGTACCTGCCCGACGCTGGTTGGAACAAGGGGAAGCTCAGAGGAAGATGGCTCACTCCACGAGGGTAGGGGCCGAAGATCAGCCAAGAGCTCAGGTTGTTGAGGCCTGGGGGTTCTAGTCATGGAGGGTTCAAGCACGAGGGAGGATCCCAGTTTGAGAAAAACGGTGGTCGCTCCTAATAGCGGCAATAGGGGCGTGACTGAAGTGGAGGTGCTTGCTGGAAAACTGTGGATGGCCCATGAATCAATCACAAGCCTCTAGGGAGAGTTGGGGAAGCTGTAGAAGAAGGTGGGGACGCTGAGGATGGCCTTACTTCGCGCGGAGCCCTATAGAAGTGGGGAGGATGATGGGGCACGGCCGTTTAACTGAAGCGATGTTGGGGAGTGTTCGCCCAAGGAAGCTGTGGGCGTGAAGGATAACTTGATCTTGTTCGAGTACGAGGCCGGTCTGTCACGAACCGGTGTTCTTGCGGATTCCTCGCTCTCGCAAGAGCTTTCCTCGACGCCATAGTCCACTTCTGCCTTTTCGGTCCCGCCTTATCTTGGTTGTTGGGAGTGCCAGGAGTCTCTGTAAACCAAACATTTTGTTATATTAATGAAAGATTAACTTTTGTACAATATTACCCGTCCAAGGTTATTTATGTTTTGCTATGTGCTTGTTTTTGTTTGCATGCCCTCTGGTGGAATCGCCCCTTTGTCCGTGGCCCAGGAGCTCATTTGGTTCCCGAGCTTCATTAGCTCATCTACCTAGAAGGAATTAGGGCTTCTGCTGAGACCAACCACTGAGCATGGCACCTAGGTGAAGATATGATTTGAGTACCTAGGCAGAGCTAGGGTTTTTGTACCTAGGCGAAGCTAGGGTTTATTTACTTAGACAGAGCTAGGGCTTTTTACCTAACCGAAGCTAGGTCTTATTTGCCTAGGTAGAGCTATGGCTTTGTGCCTAGCCAAAGCTAGGGCTTGTTTACCTAGGTTAAGTTAGGGTTTATTTGCCTAGGCAAAGCTAGTGTTTTTTGCTTAGCTGGAGCTAGGGCTTTTTACCTAGCCAAAACTAGGGTTCACTTGCCTAGGTAGAGTTAGGGCTTTTTATCTAGGCAGAGCTAAGGCTTTGTGTCAAACCGGAGTTATGGGGCTTATTTGGTAGAGTTAGGGCTATTTTCTTAACCGGAGTTAGGGCTTATTTGGCATAGTTAGGGTTATTTTCCTAATCGGAGTTAGAACTTTTGTTGAAACCGATTTCTAAGCCTGGTACCTAGGTGAAGCTAAGATTTTTGTACCTAGGCTAAGCCAGGGTTTGTTTGAGTATGTAGAGGTAAGGCATTTTGCCTAGCCAAAACTAGGGCTTTTGTGCCTAAGCAGAGTTGGGGCTTTTTGCCTAGTTGGAATTAGAGCTTTTACTGAAACCAACCACTAGCCCAGAACCTAGGTGAAATTAGGATATTTATTGAAACTGCCCGTTGAGCTCGACACTTAGGTGAATCTAGGATTTTTGTTGAAATCGGCCACTGAGCCAGCATCTAGGTGAAGTTAGGATTTTTGTACCTAGGCTGAGCTAGGGTTTGTTTGCCTAGGCAGAGCTGGGGCTTTTTTCCTAGGCAAATGTATGGCTTTTGCTGAAACTGGTCATTGAGCTCATTACCTAAGTGAAAAAAGAATTTTTGTTGAAGCTGACCACTGAGCCTGACACCTAGATGAAGCCAGGATTTTTGTATCTAAGCTGTACTAAGGTCTATAATCGGGGCGTGTTTGGTGCGCGTAGTTGCGATCTAAGATTGTGCTCCAGATGGAGGACAATGGAGAGGCTTCTCAGTGATTCGCCCTCACTGACAAGGATTTATGTTTGCGCTTCCCTTTTCACGAAGTGGTACACGTTGGACTTGTAATCCCCATTGCGTTGCTTAGATTCTGGAGCTGCCCGCAAGGGGTGGGTCGCCGTCATTGGCTGACGCTCCACGAAATTAGGTCTTTTGCTAATTCTTTCCCATAGACAACGCCAAATGTGTGGGGGTGATCCCGCAGGGGTGTGACAGATTGATGAGGAAAAGAAAAGAACTAGACCCACGTCCTTGAGTTCGGCGGTTGGATTGCTTCTGCACAAGAAAACAAGGGTGAAATTGGTCGGCGAGCTTGGCTAAAAAGCCTCTCCAACGCTTAATTCAGTTTATTATAGGAAAACATATGCTCTCAATGTTTTGAAGTGAATTTAACATAGTTTTTATAAAGGAATCGAGAGCCTCACACCTTCTGTTTTATCTTGATTTTTATACTAGTGCTTTGTGCAATTTGGCAGGAATAGAGTGACTCCCCATGTCTTTTGGTGGGAAATGGGCTATTTTTCCAAAACTGCCTCTGATGGAATCCTCTTTTTCCCTTTACGGGAACTGTTTGTGGCACCTTTTGAGGCGTTGTCGGAGTGGTTGATTACTTTGTGTCGTATCAGCTATCATTCGATGTAGAGATGTATGGAGACGGTGCTTTGAGTTTGGGTGTCCCATCACACGCCCCTAACTCAGTTAGGGTCTTCAACGTGTACCTGACCGAGCATAAGGGATCAGGTTGTCATGGCATTGTTGGAGGTAAGACTGCCAAGATCATTATTTTTGTAAATAATTTTTGATAAAAAAAATAAATAATTGGATGACAAATGCCAAAATGGGCTCCAGATAAAATTTTTGACGTCGAACGATCAAAATTAAAACCCGTGCAACCAAAATTAATTTAGAATAATACATTTTACCGATCAAATCTTTAACTACGTTTTTGTTTCCGAGTTAAAGCTCATGTCAGACCTTCTAGTGTATTCTCTTATGCGATTCTCGAATATAGTGTGAACTATAATCTATCGAGAACTCGTACCAGCAGAACTTGGACAGCTTTAGTCTTGAACACAAGTTATGAAACTGGTTTCGCATACCCGCATATTTATATGGCTACAGTAGGGACCTGTGAAATAATTATGAG